>SNQN01003253.1:0-59310 GCA_008642245.1 Bassia scoparia
CTCTAGCGATTCTTTCGACTTAGTAAAAGATGCTTTGAACTCACAAAAGTGAAAATACGTGAGGTTATATCTCGGAACTTATTGAGCAGAAGGACAAATAAAAGGGGCAAAAACATTTCTCATTTATTTATAATTATTCATATTTTTAGTTCTTTTCTATTTTTAGGATTTTTTATTGTGATCACACTCTCACATTTTCTGAGCTCACCAGTATTTTAGATATTTTTCTGATTTTTAATATATTTTCTATGATTTTTATAATTTTATACGCAGAAAATACAAAAAAAAAATAACCAAATACACAAAACAATACTCCGGAAATACGTGGAACCTTCTAGAACACTCTAGAATACCTTGCTTGGAGAGCAAGGGTGTCTAGTGCGTCGAATCAAAGCGAATACAGTATTATGGAAACTAAAGTCGGAGGAAATAAAAAAATACGCGAAATATATACGCAGACCTGCGTATATAGCAGGCCTCCGGCATTAGTTTTCTCCTCCTTTTTCCCCTCGCGCTATAAATACGTGCCTTGTCCATTCCGAAAACACACACGATTTTCAACACACACGTCTATTCTCTCTCTCCCGCTCTAACTTGCGTATCTTTCTCTCATACTCATACACTCTCTCAAAAACTCTAAATACATTCGTTCTTGAGTCTAAGCATCGATTCTGATTGATTCAACAAGCAATAACAAGGTTATTTCTGAGATTACTCGCCATAACATACTTTTTCTCAATCTAATTAATAAACTATACGAGTTCCAATCTAATTAACAAAATGTAGAAACTCCTATTTAATTATTCCATGTAAATATGTAGGAGTGGTTAACGTTTTCTTTGTTTTCGTTCTTTTTTATTATTTTCATTATTATATCACTTGTCAATACTAACGATTTCTAGTCCTTCTTACTAGCGATCCAAGGCGGAAGATTCATTTCGCTCGTTTTTTTATTACGAACTAACATTTTTTGTTTGCAGATTCAGGGTAGATTGGTTTGTATAATGATTTGATTCATAACTCGCATTGTCATGGTTGTACATACTTGTATATTGCTTAAACAAGACGGAATTATCGTATCACATTAAAGTCAGATAATTATGACAACCGTTTTTAGGCACGTTTAATTTGATTAACGCAAAGTGGTCCACAATTCTAGTTAGGTAGTCTCTTGTGCATAATAGAAACCCACTTTCGTATAATCTTTAGGGTTAGTACGCTTCTAAGGTGCTATAAAAATGTAAGTATGTGCATTCAATAACCGTGGATGAATGAATTGCAATGAGATCGAGTAGAGGCCGCTACATGCGGCGAATTGGTACGAATCTGATTCGTACCATGTCCCCGAAACCAAGCTGTTATTGGATTGGACGTGGGCCATTAATTTGGCACCACGTTTCGGGCGTCCCGTGAATAACCTTATAGGCACGGTGCGACTCCCTTACTCGACAACATACCCCACGCACTCACGTGCGGGTTCCGTGGCTCAGCCCACGCAAAGCACCTCGATGTAGTACAAGCGCGCGCCCGCTATACGCGAGGGCGCGGCCCTTTACAGGTACTTCCTTTAATTCTCCCTGCGACTAGTCGAGATAGTCAGAAGACACTATCAAGCATGGCATTCAGCATATTTGACATTCTAACGAGTTCTAGAGTGCGCGGCGAGTCTGTGCTATACGCAACCCGACCTGGCCTCAGCCAGAGTTCATCATCAGTTTCATCCCAGAGTGCTCATCAATTTTCTTGGAAACTAGCCGAGATAGACAGAGCAGAAATCAAGCAGAAATCAGCAAAAAAGACATTCGGTATATGCGATTGTGGCTATACCGCGCCGTTTCATCATTTCAATTTTCCCGAAGACTAGCCGAGTGGGAAACCAGATCAAGCAAGGCCAGCAAAAAGACATTCGCAATTGTGGCTATACGTAGTGTTATCATCGTCTTATTTGTTCCTGGACTACTAACGAGATGAGGATGAAGATATCAGCAAGCACCGATGTCCAACTGAGGCATCGATACGGACACAACACAAAGTTCCCCACACAGGTCCAACGAAGGCATCGATACGAAGCTCGAAACATTCTCCCCAAAAGAAGTCCAAACGAAGCATCGATACGGACACAATTTCATCTTTACCTAGGAAGCCCAACTGAACGGCATCAATACAGACACGAACCATCCCTCTCATAATCCGAACGGAGGCATTGGATGACATTAGATAGAAATTCCCCCATGAATCCCACAGGAGGCAGTCAGAGTGGGAACAATAGATAGAAATTCCCCATGAAGTTTCGAAATGGAGGCGTCGAGTCGAGCGAACAACCAATCAAGCAAAGCGCAAACTAAGATATCCTGACGGAGCCTACCGAACATGGACAGGAAGCGATAAACAGCATGCAAGGCAACATCAACAAAAATCCCTAGTAAAACAAAACAATGGAGGAAGCACAAGAAAAGGAGATACACAAAGTAAAAGCAAGCAACAGCAACCGCATGTGCAGGAAAATTAACGCATTTTTGCAGTACCGGTACTTAGCTTTCGTTTTGCGAGTATTCTTTCCTTACAAACTCAGCCAAAATGCGGGCTGTCGATAGCTACCTCATTTTTCCCTATAGTTCCAAGGATGGGCCAATGATAAGACACCTACGTCTCAACACACAAGTCAAATTGATAGAGTTAAGGACCCTGACAGGCCCTAAAAAAGGCAAGTTCCCTTACACCTTGCACTTTTTTAAGGACTTAGCACCTCAAAAAATAAGATTTCATTTCCAAATGGTTTTAACTAATTTTCAGGCTTTTTCCTAGATTTTTTCAGAATTTTTCTGAATTTTTCTAAACAATTTTGTAATTTTTCGGAGTTTTCGGCAATTTAATTAATTTTTCAATAATTAATTAAATTATCAACACAGCTCCAAAAAACAATTAACACAAAATACTAAAGTTTAAAAGAAATTTTTACATATTTTTTCCATAATTTGTCGATTTGTGGATTAATATTTATGAATTTCTTAAGCAAAACGCAAAACAGAGCAAAACGGAAGCTTTCYGAACCTTCCAAGGCCGTGGATTTCTCCCCAAGCATGTCCCCTAGATTCTCATGCAATTTGGCTTCTTGTGCAAGAAGAAAATGATTTTCTTCCCTAAACAAAACCGACAAAATAAACTAAATAGGCAATTTTGGACCAACAAAAAAAAGGAAGAAACCTGGGCGCAATTACGCCCAGTTTTGGGCGTAATTACACCCAAAATCTTTCCTTTTTTAGCCTTTGCCTATAAATATATAATCCCCTCAGCTCATTCAAAACTTTGGATAACTTATACACAGCTTTACTCTCTCCCTCACTCGTCCAGACTCTCAATACTCTCTCATACACTCAAAAAGATATTCYTAAACACATTCCAAAACACATTCAAACACACTTTTACARTAGATCTAGGTGATTCTAAGGGTTCTAAGGTTAGACAAGGGTTCCTAGGGTCCGAAGCTACGTCTTTGATCTTCGACACCGTGTTGTGAGTTAAGTTTGAGGCCAAAGTCTCAATTCTAAACACCCTTTTGCATGCTTGATTAGAAATTCGACTTTCTATGTAACTTTTGCATGTAATATTAAATACAACTACTCGATAATTCAAATTAAAAACAACTTTAAGGCAAACTTTCAATTCCCCATACGAGTGCTTYCATGCTTGTCTCACACCCATAATATGCTCTAGACAAGACCTGCAAATTAAATTTCGTGTTTCACACCTAATAAGATCACAATGGACAATCGACATTAGGCTCCTAGAATACGGAAGTAACAACACATGCCACAACAAATTAGACACTATATGCATAGTATTATGTTAAACAACCCGCCTAGTAATCTTGCATGCTTCGGCTTTAAAACGGAAATATGTTTGTTGTTGTCTTTTGGACAATGAACTCGCAATGACCGAGTAGAGGCCGCTAGAATCGGGGGGTGTTGTGCAATACTTCACCCTTACCCTTGTCCCCTAATCCAAACCTTTGGTGCACTACTAGAAACGGAGTCAGTCGCCTTACTTTATGCAATTATAAGCAAGGCTTAAACCGGGTTCCGCAGCTTCCCGAAAGAAGTGTGGTCGAGACTTCCTTTACTCWTTTCGAGTATAAACACATAACTCTAGGCATACCCACACTATGCAAAGCAAGAATTCAATTCTAGCAAACAAACCGAGCCGTCCATTAAAGTGTACCCCCCGGAGCAGAGGGACCGGACCCAGTCCGGCCCGGTGACGCCCCGGTGCCTGTACACTTCAAAATATGTTTTTTGATCTTCTTAAGAACATAATGCAAAGTGATGATGGAAATTAATATATTCRACCAAGAAGAAATGTCCCATCATCTCATGGTATGTAATGACTTTGACTTTGGGGAAATAAAATATAAAATGTTTTCATAAAARAAGGAAATTACTGAGGAAGTTTCACGTATCAATGTCAAGCYACGTGGGTGGTTAAAATTACCATGGCACTAAAACACGTCGGTTCGTGTGACAATTTAGGAGAAGTTATTGAATTACTTAAATAGTTGCTCTCCTACACTTCTATAAATGCCCGTACTTCACAATACACAATGCTTCCACAATCTTCTGCTCTCCTTCTCTCTTGTTTATCTCCTTCTCTCCCATTTTCTCTTTAAACATTAATGGTTCTAGTAATGGATATGAACTGACAAAGAGAGGTCTGAATCTACGATATCAACCCACAAAGAGAGGTTGGAATCTACAATATTTGCTCCCGAAAATGATGACTATAGATACATACATTTGTCCCTAGCCCAAAAAGGCCAATGATAAGACACCACGCGCAACACACAAGTCAAATCGAGAGAGCTAGGACTCTGTCCGGCACTAAAAAAGACAGATTCCTTTGCATCGGACACCTCTTCCAAGTATTTAGCACCTCAAAAAATAAGTTTTAGTTTTCAAATAATTTTAACTTATTTTTAAACATTTTTCTAGAATTGTTCGGAATTTTTCTGAGTTTTTCTAAGCATTTTTGCCAATTCTCGGAATTTTCAGCAATTTAATTAATTTTGCGATAATTAATTAAATTATGAAAACAATTCCAAAATTCACAAAGTTTTAGCACATCACCCTATTTTTCACAAGGAATWTTTACATATTTTTCAATAATTTTTCGATTTATCGTTTAATATTTACGAATTTCTTAAGCAAAAACGCAAAACCGAGCAAAGCAGGCCATCTCGGGATTTTTMCCTAGAGACACGCGTCCCGAGGAAGACGAAAATCCCAASCATCGTGGTAATATAAATCATAATCGCAATCATATTAAGTATGATCGTATAAAATCGCGTATATATTTTATACGATTATATTACGATATTATTTTATTACAATCTCGCTATTCGAGGTAAAACAATCTCGAATATCGCAATAATATCGGACGCAATCGCAAATATATCATATGATAATCGAATAAAATCACGTACGATTATATTACGATATTATATAATCGCAACCAAAATCCAAGCCGATACTGGGCGCAATAGAGCCCAATTTTGGGCGTAATTGCGCCCAAAAGTTCCCTATTTTGGCCGATTTTGACCCTTGCCTATAATTAGGGAGCCTCCCCTATTCATTCATGGACTTTTACAGAACTTTGGACGAGCATTCTCTCCCTCTCACTCGTCTGACTCTCTCTCATTCTCTATCAAAAACAAATTCAAACACTTTCAAACACAATTCAAACACATAAAAGCATCTTTAAAGGCTCTTTTGAGATAGATCTAAGAGATTTTCAAGGGTTCTAAGGTTCGACAAGGGTTCCTAAGGGTCCGAGGCAAGGTTCTTTGTCTTTGACATCGTGTTGCGAGGTAGGTTTGAGGCCAACGTCTCAATTCTAAACCCCCTTTTGCATGCTTGTTTAGAAATTCGACTTTCTATGTAATTTGCATGTAATACTGATTAACAAACAATTTGGCAATTCAACTCAAAAGCAACCTTAAGGCATAACTTTCAATTCCTCGTACGAGTGCTTGCATGCTTGTCTCACACATATAATATGCTTTAACCAAGACCTGCAAATTTCGTGTTTCACGTCTAATAAGATAACTAAGGACAACTGGCATTAGGCTCCTGGAATACGGAATTAACAACACATGCCACAACAAACTAGACACTATTTGCATAGTATTCTGTTAAACAACCCGCCTAGTAATATTACATGCTTAGGGTTTAAAACGGAAAACTGTTTGTTGTTGTCTTTCAGACAATGAACTCGCAATAACTGAGTAGAGGCCGCTAGATGCAGGGGGTGCTGTGCACTACTTCACCCTTACCCTTGTCCCCTAATCCAGACCTTTGGTGTACTACCAGACATGGAGTCCTTCGCCTTGCTTTATGCAATTATAGGCAAGGCTTAAAATGGGTTATGCAGCTTCCCAAAAGAAGTGCGGTGGTGACTTCCTCTACTTATTTCGAGTATAAACACACAACTCAGGCATACTCACAATATGCAAAAGCAAAAATTCAATTCTAGCAAACAAACCGAGCCGCCCTTAAATTGTACCCCTCGGAACAGAGGGACCAGACCCAGTTCGGCTCGGTGACGCCCCGACGTTCGTATAGTTTTCAGGTGTCTTCACTGGGGAATTCACTAAAGCTATTGCCATTAGTGATGTGTGGGCAATACTCGAATTGTTATGCGATTTCAGCGTCAATACGACGGTATTGTATTTAGGCATCCTCCATTACACGGAACTTAGGTCGTTGGCACTGAGTTTCCCTTTTCTAGGCATCACGTCTCATATAAGTGTGTTCTACACTTGAGACAAGACCGGGGGGCTCGCTTAAGATTGGCGCTGGTGCACTACCTATGTAACCAACTCTTAAGCTTGATGCCCATCCCCACCATGACGCGCGGCTGCGTGCACTGCAAAGTCGTAATGGTTTAGACCTCCTTTGATCATCACAGCGAGCCTGATGTGTTAAGGATCGTTCTGAGCCTAGTCATGGGAACCTCTTGGACACCCGGATTGACCTGTTCGATAACGTAGCAACTGACTCTAGGTGGCTGGACTTTTGTTTTTCTTTTGCATATAGGGTTTAAGGTAGCGTGACAACATGCTATGTGCTTTTATACTAAGGAGCCTACCTTTGCATTCATAACAAATAAGTCATTCAACACTCCTCAAATAGCAAGGTGATCATTCCTTAGGCATCGTAATGTCGAAGTGGTTGTAAACTAGAATCATTAGGCGCTGCGTCTTTGTTGAGTCATATAATTGTAAACGGACGTCGGAACTTTGAACTTTACCTTTTAAAAAAAAGACAAAAAAAAAGGAAAAAAAAGAGCAAAAACAAAAAAAACGAAAAAAAATGACGAAAAAAGTGAAAAATGAAAAATAAAAGGCGAAAGGCAAATTTCCGACGTTCATGCACTTTTTTACTTTTTGAGTCAGTCAATAGGCAAGGGAATGATCACCCCTAAGACATGCATTGCATCACAGGTTGATTCGACATGGAACTTAACTTTTGGTCCATGTGCAAACGGGTAGGCACCAACGGTTGAGCTCGTAGACACAGGGTTCGTTCCACAATTCTCAAGCAGTACTCCGTCAATCAACACTATTGCACTAATGGATAGTAAAGACACTCGAATGGACCCTCAACTCATTGGCTTCCCGAGTCGCTCAACTAGAGAAGTCCAACACCCAAGTCCTCGAAATTCTTGGGGAAGTGATCCATGGCATCCTTAAGCACTATGTAGACCGGGTTATGTTTGAAGGACAAGTAGCTTCTTCGGACAAAAATTTGCATGAATCAGTCAACGAGAATGACACTGAACCGAAGCCAACGTCCAATATGGTGGAGGTCATCACTTCTCACATGAACCAAAAAATGAAGAGGATCGATGACTCTCTTAAAAGTAAAACTACGGTGAAGGCACCTGCAATTCGCAACAAGTGCAAATACACTAGGATAGGCATGCCCAATGCCAAGCCCTTGAGCACCTCAAGGCGATTGGCTTCATTTCTCCAAAAGGCCCTACTCCTAATCCTCCTTTGGAGAAAAGGCCTCCCGAATGGATTATAGACAAGTTTTGCAAGTTCCATAGAGAACATGGCCATGACACCGAAGAATTACCATACATTGAAGGCAGCAGTCCAAGACTTGAAAAACAGTGGTCGTCTCCCCTTTCCTCTCAAAGGCTTTAAACAACATGCTCAAGTGTCCATGATAAGAGAAGACAAGAATTCCTTCAATCCTACCGCTCTCATTGCACCAATGAAACATCCGTTTCCTCAATTGGTCATACCGCGCCTCTTCCATCATGTTAATGGCAAATGGGATAGCGATGACGAAAATGTTTACGTAAACGGGGATGTTCAGAATACGTTCACCACTACCTTCCAGGAAGAGAATGCATTCTTTGAAGCCCTCTATGGTCCAGCACCTTCCTCAAAGTCTGAGGAGGTTCAGGTTCTCACTAGGACGGGTCGACTCAACACTCCCCCGACCAACCAAATACTCAAGTCACACCACGTTCGCCATCTCCTCCACAAGACGAGAATCTCATCATCAAACAGCTGAAGAAGATAAAGGCAGATGTGAACATATGGCAACTCATAGTGGCTTCCAAAAGTCATCGCGATGCTCTTCTCCAGGCACTAATTTGAATGAATGTGCCTAATGACACTACTCCTGAAGCAATGGGGGATTAGTCATGCGGGATTCTCATGTTCCCTTCATTACCTTTTCAGAAGAGGATCTCACAAGGAAAGGCAGTGAGCATACCAAAGCTCTCTACGTTAATGTCATTTGCAAGAATCTCCATGTGCCTATGATGTTGGTTGACAACGGCTCCGCAATCAACGTCTATCCACTAAGGACCGCACAGAAGCTAGGTATCTCTCAAAATGAGATTCAACCTCACAACCTGTCTATTCGAGCCTATGACAACAGCAAGAGGGACACTCTAGGAATGGTATGGCTCAACATTACTACAGGGCCGGTTGAAAGAAGGGTCTGATTCCATGTGATTGACATCAAGCCGACTTTCAACTTACTACTAGGACGACCGTTGCTTCATGAGCTAGGAGTCGTCCCTTCTACACTCCACCAAAAGGTGAAATTCATTCTGGAAGGTGATCCCATCACCATCTATGCATCTCTTATGAGAATTGAAGCAATTGAGCAACCCATAATCCATGTCGAGCATGATGAGAACGATGAAGACTTATGGGGTTTTACCGTAGCAGTCTTGGAAGAAGACAAGGTCCTTTTGACTTCCATCCACATTCCAACTTGGTGGTCAATGCACTCCTACGAGATAAAGGGCACTTCCTAGGGATGACACTCGGACTGCGCAAAGAAAAAGCAACTCCCTTTCGGGAACCCATACCGAAGAATGACAGATTAGATCTGGGATACATTCCTTCCTATGGAGAGCGTTTGGAGTTCATATGCAACAAGGTCTCTAAGAAGAAGGACGAATGCAACATAACTCTCAGTTCGTATCTGCTTACTCTCAATGGACAGTTCATTAAGGAAGGGGATGAGTTTCCATACTACGAATTCCCGGAGCACTTCACGGGAATGGATGGCAACAAGTATCCAAGCCTCGAGATTTTCAGCAACTGTAACTTTGTAGATGGGGATCCTGTCCTCACAAGTAAGGCATCTGCCCTAGATGGCCTCGAAGCACAAGGTTTAGGACTCCTATTTGGTCAAGAAATCACCCCTCCAACTGAACAAGAGGTTTTCATGGCCATGACCAAGGAAGCATTCAATCCCACCACTCTTATCACACCAGTCGAAGGCTTAGTTCATGCTTGGCGCTAAATCGTGATGATCACTACTCCAGGAGGCAAGGTCATCAAGCGCACCATGGGCGAAGGACCAATGCTCGAGGATTCTGAATCAAAGACTGAGTCTGAGTCTAGTGTTGTAGAAGCTAGGATAGCTAGTCCTAGGGAATGTCCTCCTGAGTCTGTCAAGGAACCCAGTATTCCCCTCTCCCTTGTCAATCAAGTCTCTTCGGAGACAAACTTATCTGTACTCTCTTCAGAGTTTAATAACATGCTCCTTTCTTCTTACTCCTCTTTTCCTTCTTATGATTGCTTTAATTCACAACTCGAAAACAAACAAAACAACAATGAGGTAATAAAGGCAATGGAAGAGAACGAAAAGAAAACTTCCGTCATCGAGCAAACAAAAAAGGTAGGCATCTCCGACAAGGACACGCCGCAGGAGATACAGATTGGTCTGACATTAAGTCCGCAAGAGAGGGATGAACTGGTTGCAACACTGAAGGATTTCCGGGATGTTTTCGCTTGGTCCTATGAAGACATGCCAGGGATTAATCCAGACATCACACAGCACATAATTCCGCTCATAGAAGGGGCTAAACCAGTCAAATAAAAGCTCCGTCGCATGAAATCGGATGTTACCCTTAACATTCGGCATGAAGTCATTAAGCAACACAATGCAGGCTTCATTAAGGTCGTTAGTTACCCTCAATGGATTGCAAATGTGGTTCCAGTACCTAAAAAAGATGGGCGAGTTCGAATGTGTGTAGATTTTCGTGACTTAAACAAAGCAAGTCCGAAAGACGACCTCTACCACACATAAATGTTCTTGTGGACAACACAGCAGATCATGCCTTGCTCTCATTCATGGATGGGTATGCAGGGTATAATCAAGTCAAAATGGCCGAAGAAGACATGCAAAAGACAACCTTCACCACTCCGTGGGGGCTATATTGCTACACTATGATGCCTTTTGGTCTTAAAAATGCATGCGCCACATACCAACGAGCTTCCACTTCCCTCTACCACGACATGATACACAAAGAAGTAGATGTCTATGTCGACGATATGATCATCAAGTCAAAAGACCGCGAAGGACATACCCTTGCAGTAAGGAAGTTCTTCCAGAGACTCCGACAATTCAACATGCGTCTCAATCCGCAAAAATGCGCATTCGGAGTCACTTCAAGCAAACTCTTAGGTTTCATCATCAACTCTCGAGGCATCGAGACTTATCCAACAAAGATCAAAGTAATCATGTCACTCAGGGCGCCACAAAATGAAAAGGAGATCCAAGGGTTCTTGTATCGACTCCAGCACATCAGCAGGTTCATATCCAAGCTCACAATGGTTTGTGAACCCATCTTCAAGAAACTCAAGAAAGGTACACCCAAGAAATGGGATGATAGTTGCCAACAAGCTTTCGACAGGATCAAAGAATACCTCACCAATCCTCTTGTGTTAGCTCCTACTCACCTTGGGCATCCGTTACGACTCTATCTTACTGTAACAAACACCGCCGCTGGAGCAATGCTCGCTCAAGAAATCGACGGTAAGGAAAGTGCAATCTTCTACCTTAGCAAGAAGCTCCTTCCATACGAGGAACGATACTCTGCCCTAGAGAAACTATGCTTGGCTTTAGTGTAGGCATCACGAAAGCTTCGACATTACTTGCTCACACATACCGTACACATCATATGCAAAGGGGAACCTCAGAAATACCTCTTTGAAAAGTTAACAGTCAACGGACGCATGTTAAGATAGATGGTTATTATAGACACCTAAATATGTCTCCCCAAATGAGTAATCGATGATGAAATATACCACGTTTCGTGATTGATTCGATTCCGAAAAGGCGCAGCTGAACTCGTAGAAATTTCAAATATGTGAATTCACACTCGAAATCGTGAGGCGAAGGTGAATCAAGAGGCCAAAAGAATATTTTTTAATCATTTTCTATTTTTTCGGAATTTTCTATAAACTATAAGATTTTTTAAAATATTTTACACTAGCGATTCTCATGATTTCTATTTTTCATCACATTCCTCATATTTTTCTGAGTTCACCAGTATTTTTAGATTATTTTTCTGATTTTTCTATGATTTTCTATGAATTTTGCAATATTTACAAAACATCAAAATACGCAGAATACGCACAAAATACGTAAATAATCAGAAAAGATACGTGGAATGTTCCAGAATCTCCTAGAAATATACTTTCTTGCAGAAGGGGACGTCTAGAATAATCCACAATATCAGAAAATCGAGATGTTTGGCAAAAATTTATTCCAAATCAAAATATTTTCGTTTTTGGAAAAATACTAGAAGCGTATATACGCAGAGGCCTGCGTATATATGCTCGTTTTTTCCCTCTTCGTGCCTATAAATACCCTTTGCCTCACGACTTTTGGGGGGACTTTCGGACGAACCCTTGGGAGAATTTTCACGATTCAACACTTCACGACACGATTTCACAACTTCAAAAACTCTCACATAGTCTCTTGTCCCATACACATACACATTCAAATACGAGTCTCGCGCCCCTTTTCGAATCGATTTGACGAACGAAATCAAGGTATAACTCTGAGATTACTCACCTAAGACATCTCTTTTTGACTCTTTTTAATTCCTTTTGACACTTTTAATTTGACTAATTATTATTACGAGTTTCAATTTAATTAACACAATGTAGAAACCAACTCTTGAATCATCTCATGTAAATATGTAGGATTGTTTTTCACGTTTTCAAATTCATTTATCATCATCTTGTCACAATTTATTATTATGCATATTGTTATTGTCAATACTAACGCGTTTACTTGTCTCGATTAGCAATTCAATCAAAGGGCGATCCTTTTAGTTTTACTCTAACAATTTGCTTATTCGCAGTGACAAGGTGAGAAGGACACACATGTATATTATCATGCTTACTAACCTTTGTTTTCATGTTTCGTTTGTACATATTCTATCACACTTGTATATATTGCTTAAACAAGACCGGAATTCAATTGCTTATCACATTAAAATCAGATAATCATGGACGACCGGTTTTCTAGGCACCTTATTAATATTGACTAACAATCAAGTGATCGCTTTATCCATGGTAGAAGTCATTGTTTGTACATAATAGCAACCCACCTAGTAATATTAGGTTAGTGCGCTTTCAAGATCAAATCGATAGGTTTTCTTGAATTCAATTGTTATGACTTATGGAACTACAATGAGACCGAGTAGAGGCCGCTACATGCGGGCGGATTGGGTTACTGATTCAATCCGTACCATGTCCCCGAACCCACACTTTGGTTACTGGACCTATTTGTGGGGCCACTAGTTTGGCACCAATGTTTCGGGCGTCCGTGAATAACCTATATAGGCACGGTGGCGATCCCCTCAATTCGACAACACACCCCAACGCATTCACATGCGGATTCCATGGCTCAATTCCATGACACTGAAGCTGAGGTCAACCCCCTAAGGCGGGGTGAAGCCTTACAGTTTTTGGCGACTTCACTGGGGATAATCACCATTTGGTGAGTGGACAGACTTGAAAGTCTCGTAGTTCCATATTCATAATTAATTGAATTTTGCTTGTGACCCTTCGAATAGGGTCATTCCTAGGCACCTTGGTCTCAATATGGGCATGTTCTATGCTCGAGATCACCTTAAGGGGGGATTTACCTTGGTTGCATGTGGTTAATGGATCACATGGCTAAGGTAAGTCCCATCCCGCCCATGCCGCGTATGCACGTGTTACTGGATGCGTGTATATAAGGGGTATCTCGGCCATACATCACCAATGTTGTGGTGGTGAAATTGGACCCAGCTCTACTCTTAGGCATGGTACACTATCAGACTTAACCAAGCCGACCTATAGCTCACTTAGATCCTGACCTTAGGTGAATAAAATCGGGCTTGTGTTTCAATCAATGTGCTTGTTAACTTGTGACTCTTCATTCAGTCCAAATTCTTAACCACCAACTAAGCCTAGCCCCTCAATCTATGGTTCAAGACATGAAGTTCGATGATCCATTAGGCCCATTTCAAAATCAATTTCAATCCAATTCAATTCAATCCAATCCAATTCAATTTCAATCCAATTCAATTTCAATCCAATCCAATTTCAAATTCAATTCAATTTCAAATTCAATTCAATTTCAATCCAATTCAATTTCAAATTCAATTCGATCCCAATCCAAGAATCTTAAATCTGACTTAGATTCGACCTTTTGAACCTTAAACCTGAATTAGGTTCAATTCAATCTTAATTCAAGAACCTTAAATCTGAATTAGGTTCAATTCAATTCCAATTCAAGAACCTTAAATCTGAATTAGGTTCAATTCAATTTCAACCCAAGAGCCTTGAATCTGAATTAGGTTCGCTTCAACTTCAATCTAAGAACCTTAAAACTGAACTAGGTTCGATCATAGACTCAACCCTAGGAACTTTGATTCAAGGCTAGGCCCATTCAATTTCAAGTGGCTCGTAGGTCTAAGAGGTCCTTAATTCTGAAATAGGCCCATCTTAGGTTTGAATCTTTCTCGAGTCTAGCACCTTAAATTAGATTTAGGTCTAGCCCATTCAAGTCCAGTTTCGAGTTCATTCCTTAAGTCCAGAACCTTAAGACTGAGTTAGGTTCGTTCTTAAGAGTTTTCAAGTAGACCAATCTTTTGTTTCCAGGTTCTAAAGTGTAATTTCTTGATTTGAGCAAGATAGCAAAGACTCGCAACTTGTCTCTGGGGCCTAGAAGAGTAACAAGAAGCCAAGCCCGACGCGCTCCTGTTCATCAAGACATTTCCATGGCAAACATCGAACAACAGCTTAACGCTATTCTAGAAAAGCTCGAGGTCGTGAGTTCTCGCCTCGATGCCCAAGAGAAAAGCATTGGGGAAATGAAAGAAAAGAAGACCAAAGAAAAACCTCTCGGATCTGACGAGGAGGAAGAAGACAATGCTGAGATATCACTCCCTCCTCCAAAGACTGAGACGGAAAAAAGGGTAGAGCAACTAGAAGAGTTGGTCAAGAGAATGTCCGAAAATTCAGTTCAAGGGCCATGTGTTGCTGATTATGAGATTAAAGGCCAGCTTCCTAAGAAGTTTGTGATCACTGATTTGCCCAAGTTCAAGGGAACCGAAGACCCAGAAGACCACCTCCGCACTTTCAATATCTCAATGGTTCTTAAAGGAATTAGCAAAGAGTTATTCGCTTCGGTGTTCCCTATTACTTTGGACACCCATCCATCCAAGTGGTTCAAGACCTTGAATCAAACCAAGCTCGATGATTGGGAATATATTAAACAAGAGTTCCTAAAGCAGTACAGGTACAATTCCCAGCTTCCTGTCGGTCTCCGTGAACTAGAGGCCACCAAGCAAGGTGAAAGAGAAAATTTCTCTACTTTTCTTAATAGATGGAGGGAGAAAGCCGCTCAAATGACCAATCGACCAAATGAAGAAGATCAAGTTCGCATGGTCATCAAGAACCTTCAGCCCAAGTATCGAGAGCCACTCAAGTTTCAACCCATTGATTCATTTACTGGGCTCTACAAGGTTGGCCTCCTAGTTGAGGAAGATGTTCAAGCCCAGAAGTCTAAGGGTAACGGTGGGGGCTTTAACAAGAAAGGTGGCTCCTCTTTTTCCAGCACTGATCAAGTCAGCCACATTACCAATGACAACTCTCCTAACCATCCCGGCTCTTTCAGCAACAAGCCTCGAAGACCACAGAGGACCTTTTTTCCAATTGGCATGACTTATGAGCAGGCCTTTGACAGGTTAATTGCAAAAGGCGCACTTGCTCCTATTGGACCCACTCCAGACCCTTCAGATGATAAGAAATCTAGGAATTGGAATCCCAATGCTTATTGCAAGTTCCACCAAGGAAGGGGCCACACCACTGAAAATTGTATCCTCCTGAAGCATAAGATTCAAGATATGATAGAAGATGGTAGCCTCCCAATCCCTCCAGCAGCTAAAGATAAGATCAACGTCCAAACCAACCCACTTGCTAAACCATGAGTCACCCCAAGGCGTGGGTCATCGATCTGCACGGCCTTCTCTAGATTGAGTCATAGAGTCCCAGTCCTAGCTATATGTTCATTTCAATTCATTGTCCTTTGAGTCTATGTAGTCTCTTGCTATACAATAAGCCATGTATTTTTCAGTTTTCATTCATCAATAAAGTGATTCATTTGTTTTTGGCAATATTATTTTCTCATTCTATGCAAGTCTCAACACTCATTGGCCACAATTGGTTTAATCTAATACTAATTTAATTATTGAAATTGAACAATGCCCAAGAGAGGCCTTCTTTCACAGCTCCACAAAATGACCTCTTCCTTCCATTCCCTTCGTCATATCAAGTCAAAATCCCTTGCAACCCTTTGAGCCACAAACACTATCATTTAGCCTATCTTTCTTTCATCACCCACATCTACCTAACCCTTTGGACCAAACGGTGCGTAGGAAAAGACACGTGCAAAAGAAAGAAAAAAAAAAAAGGAAGAATAAAATGGGCAAAAAGAAAAAAAGCAAAAATCAAAGTTCAATGCCAGTTATACAAAAGTCATCAAAAATGCAAATCCAAAGCTCAAAGCCCAGATCAAATAAAAAGCAAGAGTCTAAAAAGCACACTGCGCACTGTGGGTTCACTTCATGATCATCAAGCCTTTTTCAACCCTCAAACCACAGCCTCACATTACAACCACAAAAGCCCTCTCACACGAGGCATTGTCCAAATCATCATCAGAACTACGGTGGTCTGATTCCGTAAGGATACGTAGGAAGCCTCTTCTCGAGGTTCGACCACATTAACATTAAATCGTTTGAGGCCTTTTGAGTGCTTTGACTTGCTAAGAATTTGATAATGGTTTTGCCAGTCTAGAACCTGACATAGACTCATGTTTGAACCAACATCATTAGCCAACCCAGCATCTAGCCACATCATTGACCCTTAGCCACGAATTTGACCCTTTTTATTTCTCGAACCATAGCCTATTCTTTGGTCACCTTCAAGGACTCATTGACTCAATCCCCAAGAAGTAAAGCCACCTGACCTTTTGGGTTAGTACATCTTGTTGGGGAACTCATCCATACAATCTACCCACCTTCCCTATGTTGACTCTAAGCCGTAAACTACATTGTCTCAAAGTCTCGCTGGGGGGCTCGTCGCCATCATGGCCCCTTAATTTCCAGTTGGGGGCTTCTTGTCTCCTAAGGCCCTATTACGTGTTCAAGTCTATTGCTATCAAGTGAAAATCATGAAAAATTCGCTTATGGACCCTGTCACTTTCCAATCAAAGTCACTGTCTCGCCGATGTTAAGTCAAGTCGATGTCAAGTTCAAGTTCAAATTCAAGCTCTAGTCACAAGTCACATCCGAGTCAAGCCATAGTCTCGTCCAAATGTCACCTTTCTTTAAGTCACTTTTCAAGTAGCACTTTTCTAATAGACCCTTTCAAATTCAATGACTCTCTCAAATTATGTCTTGAACCAGACCTAGACAAGACCCTTTCAAATTCAATGACTCTCTCAAATTATGTCTTGAACCAGACCTAGACAAGACCCTTTCAAATTCAAAGACTCTCTCAAATTATGTCTTGAACCAGACCTAGACAAGACCCTTTCAAATTCAAAGGCTCATTCAAATCATGTCTAGAACCAGACCTAGACAAGACCCTTTCAAACTCAAAGGCTCACTCAAATCATGTCTAGAACCAGACCTAGACAAGACCCTTTCAAACTCAAAGGCTCACTCAAATCATCAAAGACTCAAATCATGTCTACAACCAGACCTAGACAAGACCCTTTCAAATTCAAAGACTCTCTCAAATTATGTCTTGAACCAGACCTAGACAAGGCCCTTTCAAAGGCTCTCTCAAATTATGTCTTGAACCAGATCTAGACAAGGCCCTTTCAAATTCAATGACTCTCTCAAATTATGTCTTGAACCAGACCTAGACAAGGCCCTTTCAAAGGCTCTCTCAAATTATGTCTTGAACCAGACCTAGACAAGGCCTTTTCAAATTCAAAGACTCTTTCAAAATGACTCTTGCCCCTTTCTCAATCTCAAGGTCACAAGTTACAGGTCAACATTGCATGCAAATTTCTCTAGACATAAAAATAGACCTATGTCGTCACCAAGGTAGTCCTTAATTCTGAATTAGGGCTATCATTTTCAAGTCAATGCTTATTTCCTCGGAAAGCATGGGATGCGTCTGCATTTCTCCCAGTCAGCCGAACGAAGAATGATCGCTCGAGGACCCAAACCGCATGGGACACGGCTACAGGTAAAACTAACCGTTGTTTTGCAGGTACCGGCGAAAAAGGGCAACCCAAGGTCGCAGAACGTCTTGAGTTGCTCTCCGTCCCGAATCGAATACTTTGACTTTCGTCTTACGAGACTTACGTCTCTCCAGACTCAGTCAAAGTGGGGGCTTCTGTAGACACCTAAATGTGTCTCCCCAAATGAGTAATCGATGATGAAATATACCACGTTTCGTGATTGATTCGATTCCGAAAAGGCGCAGCTGAACTCGTAGAAATTTCAAATATGTGAATTCACACTCGAAATCGTGAGGCGAAGGTCAATCAAGAGGCCAAAAGAATATTTTTTAATCATTTTCTATTTTTTCGGAATTTTCTATAAACTATAAGATTTTTTAAAATATTTTACACTGGCGATTCTCATGATTTCTATTTTTCATCACATTCCTCACATTTTTCTGAGTTCACCAGTATTTTTAGATTATTTTTCTGATTTTTCTATGATTTTCTATGAATTTTGCAATATTTACAAAACATCAAAATACGCAGAATACGCAGAAAATACGTAAATAATCAGAAAAGATACGTGGAATGTTCCAGAATCTCCTAGAAATATACTTTCTTGCAGAAGGGGACGTCTAGAATAATCCACAATATCAGAAAATCGAGATGTTTGGCAAAAATTATTCCGAATCAAAATATTTTCGTTTTTGGAAAAATACTAGAAGCGTATATACGCAGAGGCCTGCGTATATATGCTCGTTTTTTCCCTCTTCGTGCCTATAAATACCCTTTGCCTCACGACTTTTGGGGGGACTTTCGGACGAACCCTTGGGAGAATTTTCACGATTCAACACTTCACGACACGATTTCACAACTTCAAAAACTCTCACATAGTCTCTTGTCCCATACACATACACATTCAAATACGAGTCTCGCGCCCCTTTTCGAATCGATTTGACGAACGAAATCAAGGTATAACTCTGAGATTACTCACCTAAGACATCTCTTTTTGACTCTTTTTAATTCCTTTTGACACTTTTAATTTGACTAATTATTATTACGAGTTTCAATTTAATTAACACAATGTAGAAACCAACTCTTGAATCATCTCATGTAAATATGTAGGATTGTTTTTCACGTTTTCAAATTCATTTATCATCATCTTGTCACAATTTAGTATTATGCATATTGTTATTGTCAATACTAACGCGTTTACTTGTCTCGATTAGCAATTCAATCAAAGGGCGATCCCTTTTAGTTTTACTCAACAATTTGCTTATTCGCAGTGACAAGGTGAGAAGGACACACATGTATATTATCATGCTTACTAACCTTTGTTTTCATGTTTCGTTTGTACATATTCTATCACACTTGTATATATTGCTTAAACAAGACCGGAATTCAATTGCTTATCACATTAAAATCAGATAATCATGGACGACCGGTTTTCTAGGCACCTTATTAATATTGACTAACAATCAAGTGATCGCTTTATCCATGGTAGAAGTCATTGTTTGTACATAATAGCAACCCACCTAGTAATATTAGGTTAGTGCGCTTTCAAGATCAAATCGATAGGTTTCTTGAATTCAATTGTTATGACTTATGGAACTACAATGAGACCGAGTAGAGGCCGCTACATGCGGGCGGATTGGGTTACTGATTCAATCCGTACCATGTCCCCGAACCCACACTTTGGTTACTGGACCTATTTGTGGGGCCACTAGTTTGGCACCAATGTTTCGGGCGTCCGTGAATAACCTATATAGGCACGGTGGCGATCCCGTTGACTCGACAACACACCCCAACGCATTCACATGCGGATTCCATGGCTKAATTCCATGACACTAAAGCTGAGGTCAACCACCCCACGAAGGGGGGTGAAGCCTTACAGTTATGCTTGCCAAATTTGACCTTAAGTTCGTGCCTCAAAAAGCCATCAAAGGTAGTATTGTCTCCAAGTTCTTAGCAGACTCTCCTAACGAGGTTCTTCCAATGGACTTTAACTTTCCAGACGAGGAACTTATGATGTCCGAGGAAGARAGTTTGTCGTTATACTTCGATGGTGCATCTAATCAAAAAGGACGTGGAGTTGGAGAGCTTCTAATCTCACCACAAGAGGAGCACACCCCAATTTCCGTCAAGCTCAACTTCGACGCCGCAGAGTACGAAGCATGTATTCTAGGTTTGCAAGCTACCATTACACTTAACGTAAAGAAACTACGGGTATATGGTGATTCCTCACTCATCATTAACCAGATTTCAGGTCGATGGAAGGTACGAAGTGAAAGCCTTGCTCCGTATAAGTCCTATCTTGAACACTGCATCCTAGGTAGACAAAGTCGAATACACCTACCTGRGACGTGAGGACAATTTGCAGATGCACTAGCAAAGCTTGCGTCCATGGTGCGAATTCCGAGTTCAGTGACCCAAATGCTTTTAGTCATTGAGCGAAGATAAGAACCAGCATACGTCTTTCACTTTAGATGAAACAAATGAGGTGCCCAACCTCGATCCAGAAGAGTTATGGTACAAAGACATCAAGGACTACCTAGAAACGGMCGAATATCCTTCTAGTGCAACCAAAAAGCAACAAAGGGCTCTAAGGCATCTCGCTTCTCAATACTTACTTCAAGGTGGAGAACTCTACAAGCGCCACTACAATGGCCTCCACCTACTTTGCATCACTCAATGAATAATTAAAATAGTCATGGAGCACGTCCATGACGGAATCTGTAGCACCCACATGAACAGCAGGCTCCTAGCCTCCAAAATCATCAAATTGGGGTATTACTGGACCACCATGGAAAGGGATTGCATGCAATATGTCCGTACGTGCGACACCTGCCAAAAATACTCCAATGCACAGTATGTTCCTCCGTCTCTCCTATCCACGTTTGTCTCTCCATGGCCTTTCTCTACATGGGGGATAGACATAATAAGGAAGATTACGCCGCCCGGGCAAGGAGGTTATGAATTCATACTTGTGGCCATAGATTACTTCACAAAGTGGGTCGAAGCAACATCATATGCTAAGCTCCAAGTTAAGCACGTGGCAAAATTCATAGAAAACAACATCATCTATCGCTATGGAGTCCCTCACAAAATCATTAGTAACACCGGCACCCACTTTCAAGCCGAGTGTGCGGATTTGATTGCCAAATATAGGATTCAACACCACAAGTCATCACCATACAGGCCGCAAGCCAATGGGGCAGTTGAAGCAGCTAACAAAAATCTCAAAACAATTATCTCTAAGATGACAGAGAATTATCAAGATTGGCCGCAAAAGCTACACTTCGCTCTATGGGGTTACAGGATCTCTATTCGCCCTTTAACGGGAGCTACTCCATTTTCACTGGTCTATGGTACCGAAGATGTTCAACCAATAGAACTAGAGATCTCGTCTCTACACATTGTCCTAGAAAAAAAACTCCCAGAAGCAAAATGGGTAAGGGCGAGATTCGACGAGTTAGCTTTACTCGACAAAAAACGGCTAGCAGCCTTGCATCATGTGCAAGCATAACAAAAGAAGATTGAACGGTACTTTAATCAGCGAGTCAAATCACGAGGCATCAAATAAGGTGATTTGGTTCTTAAAGCACTTCGCAAAACAGTCCTAGATCCTCGAGGCAAGTTCCGTTCTAATTGGGCAGGTCCCTACATTGTCAATAAAATCATACCAAAAGGGGTAGTTCAACTAATGGACACGAATGGTGATAACTTCTACAGCCTCACCAACTTATACCAACTCAAGAAATACTACGTCTAAGGCATACACGCGCACCGCGTCTCAGTAATACAATAGCATCATGCATCAGAACTACGGATGGTCTGATTCCTTATGGGATACGTAGGCAGCCTCGCCCAAGGGCTCGGACCACAATAACAAGTGCCCTACTTGTTTTGGGATTAGCAAGTGAACAACAATCAAGAGGCAATTGGACGAAGTTTTTTTCAACATGCTCAAAGTAAACACAGTGTATAAAAAGTAATGCAAGTTTGTAATTTATTACTACTTGTAACAACAATTGGTCAATTACAATGTAAAAAGAAACTTCAAGTTCCAAGTTCACTTATTACATGCAAAAGCGGCTTGCAGGCCAATCACTTTATTAACTCATTAATAAAACAAACATTAAATTAAACAAGAGTTGTGGAAAAAAGCAATCACTTCTTCCTCTCCTCTTCTTGCTCCTTGCGTCATCCTTCTTTGCATGAGCTCTCACCTTTAGGCTTCCTCACCCATTTGCGTCTCTTGGGTCTATCTTCCACAACAGCCTTCCCTTTTCCTTTAGCATCACCTCTAAGCATCTCTTTAGGCCCAAGTCTTCTTTCAGTAACATTTGATCGAGTCAATCCTCAAAGGAGGAAGTCATTCAAGCCTACTCCAAACGGGCAGCTTCTTAGGACCAAGTCTGTCCTTAGCAGAAATAGCTCTAGACTTAGCAGCAGGGGTCTCAGTAGAGTCACAGTCCAGTCTCTTACTCTTGTAATGGTCTTTCTGCTCCGCACGTCTTGCCTCAGCACGGCCCATCACATTAGTGGCATTCATCCAGACACGGTAATGAGCAGAAATCTTGTGGTCACCTCGAGCAAGTAAGGTCACCTCAAGTGTAGAATGGGAATCCCATTATTTCCCCCACTCTATTGCATTGCCCGAATGCAAGCGCTTGTCCTCAGGACGAACAGCGTCAACAGCGGGAATAAGCTGAACTTTCCCGAATTGCCTCATCACCCTTGAAGGGAAATAAAAGGTCAACGCAGTCAAGCTAGCCACGCGCACATTTGAAGACAAGCGAGTATGCACCATACTCCTAATACCCCACCAAGGGACAGTCCAACGCACGAGAATGCCACGGTCAACAAGGATAAGAATCCACTCATGTTGAGACTTGTTGACATGGACCCTCTTACGAGAAAAGAATCCCTTAGCGGAATATATGCCAAGATTCTGGAGGGCCTCAACTAGGCTCAAACGCTCTATCGTCCAGATCTGTCATGAAACAGCAGCATGTTCAATATTTAGTCATCACATCAATAAACAAGCAATAATATTTGTATAAATGCACTATTTTGCAAATATTTAGACGAAATATTGTACTTGTAGTAAAATAGGGCATCTAGATAAGGGCGCATGCGCATCCTTCTTAAGACGGTCGAGCATCATGAATAACTCCCCCGTGCACAACGGCATAGGAGTACGACTAGCCTCACATTGATCAACAATAGAAATAATTCTAGCATGACCAACATTCGGCTTGCCATGGACAAAAAGGAAACGTGCAAACAACCAAATCATAAATTAAATGCACGTCTACGGTAAAATCTACGGCAAGAAGCATCACTAGTAATATAGTCAACTAGTGTAAGCAAATCAATTTCCCGATTATGCACTATGCGTCGTGAAACAATTGGAGTAAGTCTCAAGTATCACTCATATTCATCAACAAAGCGATCAGTAGCATTAGGGATACAAGGGAGACTTACAATAGGCCAATCAATAATAGCGCTAAGTTCCTCAGGCAAAGGAACAATTTCCTTGTCCCAAAGACGAAAACAGTGCGTCAATGGGTCCCACAGGCTTATAGTAGCATAAAGAAGGTTTGTATCGAGACTTACATGCCTTAAGTCAAGAGAACATCACAATTCAGCCTTGCAAGGTCCTCCCTTTCACAAGCACCCAAGTTTCGAAGCACATCATTTAAAGCATTAGCAAAGTCTCTCTCCATTTGATTTATTGCAAATTCTTTGATGTAATGAATTAAATGAAGTTCAAAGCAATGTAAGAGGTTTTTAAGCACTAAGGAGGTCGTAATGAATGAATTAGGGCATGCATAAACCCTTATTTATTAGCAATAAGGCCGAATAAACTTGCTAAAAATCTAATTTTGAGCAAAAAAAGCTCGATTCTGGACGTAATTGCGCCTAGCCTGGGCACTATTACGCCCAGTTTGAACTTGTTTTTGGCCGAATTTGCTTCTTTTAGTTACTCCCATGCACGATGGCACGCAGCTCTTGGTCCAAACTAGGTCCTACCCTGCAATTTCATGAGGGAACGATCCGGCATCTGCCTCAACCACTCAAAGCAACATACACAACAACACGAGACGATCGACGTCGTCTTAGAAGTTTAATTACATGTATTGCATACAGCTAGCAGGTTGGCTTTTGCAAATTGTAATCAAAGCTCGGCATTAAAAAATGAGCTATGTCTAGATTCATACACAAGTCTATTCATATTTACACAAGCACTCGAGTCTAAGCTAGAATCGAGTCGAGTCAAGTTAAGCAAAAGTCAACAAAGAAGTCTAGGCAGGTCTAAGCTAAGTCCTAAAAACAATAAAAAGCTAGAGTCACCCCCCTTCCCTACATGTGACAGGTACATCTACTGCTCGCAACACGTCGAAACACTAAGTGACGCTAGCACCTGCAAGGTAGACTCGTCCGGTAGCTCATCGGGGAAAGGAACTACAGCAAAGGTTCCCGGTATGGTGAACTAGGACGAGGGTCCAGGCTGAGAACGAGAAGTCGAAGCTCCACCCTGGTTAGGGACCAGTCTCATCTATACATCGTCGTCGTCATCAGCATCCTCATCGTCGCCTTGAGAAACCTGCACAAGGATTTTCAAGTCAAAAATAGGTTTCTGACCCTACAAAACGTTGAAATCGCGAGATTTGGTGCACTTACCAAGTCTCTCAACTGACAGTAGGCATATTTCCAAGCATCTATTATTCCCAACAGCCTCACAACGCCTGCTTGAGGCATCTATTTTGAAAAATAGGCAAGTCAGCACATGAGTGAGTATTGGCATAAAATGGGAAAGTCGAAGTATTCCCTACCTGACAACCTCCAGGGGGCATCGAGTTCTGAGCACGCCGAGCAGCCGGAGGAGCAAGCCCAATGAACTCTTCCAGGTTAGGACGGATCCTCAAGTCACCAAAGGGGATCTCACCGAGGTCATAATCAGGTTGCACGAGCCAAGTCAAAGTTAGTGCACAACTAGCAGAAAGCAAATGCAAAGAAAAGGTGTGGATAAGCAAGACTCATACCTCGGCAACTAGCTCGACTCGGGGGGCTAGTCGCTCCTCAATGAAACGCGCAAAGGCATCCTGACCCCTATCACCAAGCAGGAGGTGGTACTCCACCGCCTCACCATGACTCAAGTTGTTGGACAGTGTGGTGACCAACAGCTCCTCATCCATCATAGTGACTGGAGGATCCTGAGGCCCTACAGGTGCAAAAAGGCTATGTTGCCTCACTACATGTTCACCAAGGTACCAGACAGGCCCTTGAGGTCCCTAGAAAAGGCATCGCCTCTTAGCGAGCTCAGCTCCTGCAGCGAGCCTCCTCGGTCTCGCATTCCCCACTCTCCTCCATGGGCGTCACTCCACCTATAGCAAAATGTGGTTAAAATTACAAAGCATGCAATGAAGGCATATAAGAAAAGGGCAGTGTAACTCACCTCGGCTGGGTTCAAGCGGCGAAGGATCCTCCTTGGCTGTTGAAGTCCACCGGTCTAAGACGAAGTGTCCTGGGGTGTCCACCGCATCATCACCGGCCATCTAGTAGGTTGTGCATGAGGGTCCAACCTAGGCACCAAGCCCATAACTACAAGTACAACTAAAGAGGTCAGGAACCGGAAGCAGATCAAATACAAACAAGGCGGTGAAAGTCAAAGGAAATTACCTCGAGCACTCTCCATCAGCCAGCCAACACAGGGATCGCAGTGCCATCCACCTGATAGTAGTATAACCTCATAGAATGCATTAGGGCATCATAGCCGAATCCACCCCAGTCATAGAAGGAAACAGTAGAAAGATCCTCTAGAATAGGGAGAAAACAAAGATGAATTCTGCTCCCTGTGCCCTTATCAGGACACAATGCCGTGCAAGCATCTCTAGGATAAAGATCCTAGTTGAATACTCACCAGTGGTGCTTGCCAGCTCCAGACCCTCCATGAGCACGCTCTGTGATGCTCGGTTATCCACACTCTCAGCTCGTAGGCGGGAAGCAATCGAATGCAACCACTCATCCAAACAAGGATCAGAAAGCCTGATCTCGTCATCCAAAGGGACAAGCTTTTCAGTGAAAGCGAGCCCGGTCAACATAGCAAAGTCGTAGGGGGTCACGGCCATTTCCCCCCATGGGAAGTGAAAGGTGTTCATAGTATCCCAGAATCACTCCATTAGGCCGAACACCAGAATCTTGGGAGCAAGTAAATATGACTAACTGACCAGGTTAAGAACAAAATCCTGGAAGCTACATCGCCCGAGGATGTCCCATACTCCTCTACGGCGCTCGAAGAACTCTCTACGAAAGAGATCACCAATCGTATGAGAGGTCCCGTACGTCCGAGTACCGTAATCGCTCTGCACAAGAGATGATACAAAAAAATAGCAAACGAGGCAAAACAAAAGGCAACCAGACAAGTGAAAGCAACATACCTGTCCATTCCTCGGACGGATAGAAACGTGGTGATCAAAGGAGCAGCATAACTCAGAGTTATCCTAGTCGGTCACCCTCCATCTCTGACGGGAACTATGTACTTGTTTTCCTCTCCGTATTGACATACTATAAGCAGAAACAGGCAAAGATTCAGAAAACAAACGGGCAGCATAACGGCTAAAAAATGGGTATCCCGCATACAAACAAAAGGCTCTCTAAGGGATTACTACTAATCAACACAACCGTGGTCGAAGGAAATCAACAATTTCCTAACAGTTGGGACAACAGGCAAGCAACTAGAAAGGCGAGAAAGAGCACTTATTCTCCCCAGTGAATATACATGCCTAACGGAATGCACAATTCCACTCACAAATTCTATATGCAACGAGGATTTCAAGAAGGTGTATACGCTCACTCATATGCCATAATCCTTTATTTAGCAAGTAATCACCACTAACAAGTGCTTTTTTCAAGCTTTAAGCTACTTACAATGGTGAAATCTTACATGGGCATCCACATTGTTGCAAATAGGCATGGAAAGGTTTATTCTATCATCAACAAGCAAGAATAAACAAGGCATATGCATAACTCAACAAGGCATGGGCATAGCAAGCTACTATTCATCATCATCTTCAAGTAGTAAGCTTACAATGGCATAACTCACTCAAATTTGCACCAAATTCGATGAAACAAGTTGCAAAAGACTCACATTAGCATGAACAAGCCAAAGCATTCAACAATTTCAAGCATACACAAGCAAGGGAGAAAGCCCCAATTCAATTGCACAAATTGACAAGGCATATTCAAATGGCATGATTTTGAGTATTATAATTGCAACTTACAAGTGAATTTCAAGTTTGGAGTAGTAAACTTACTTGAACTTGGGATTTGATGAGCAAACAAAGCCTTTCCAAGCAATTCCAAGGTGTAGCAATGGAGTTTAGAGAGAGCTTGCAACAAACAAAGCAAAGAGCAAATGACAAATGAGGCTAAAGTGCCATAATAAGGCACAATTTTAGCCAAAATCAGCTGAATTCTGGGCGTAATTGCGCCCAAATTCGGCCTATTTTTGGCTCAAAAATTGAGCCCAACTCGTGGGCCCACTTGTGTACGCGCGAAGCCCATTGCGTTCAAATGTCGTTGGTACTTCAAGGAATTCCAAACATCTTTCAAAGTCATACACAATGACAAAAATGCCCCCAAGCAAGCAAAACGGGCACGAAAGTCATCAAATTGCTACAAAAAATACACCTACGAAGCTACGACAAGTCGTAAGCGAATGCAAAGTCACAAAGAAGCAATAGCCACGATCAAATGAGGGTCAAAAGAAAATCAAAGTCAAAGCACGCATTCCCCAGCCGGAGGCGCATCATCCTCGCAAAAGCCAAGCGTTAGCCCAATTGTGTACACGCAATGCTAACATTTACAAAAAGACATTGCTATACGCAACGTTACCTCAAGTTTAGTTCTCCCGAACGAATAGCCGAGACGGGATACGGCAGAACAAGCACGCACCAACAAAAAGACATTGCTATACGTAATCATGGCTATACGCGACATTACCTCCATTTGAGATCTCCCGGACGACCAGCCGAGACGGGATACAACAGATCAAGCACACACCAGCAAAAAGACATTGCTATACGCAATCGTGGCTATACGCGATGTTACCTCCATTTGAGTTCTCCGGACGACAAGTCGAGATGGGATACAACAGATCAAGCACGCACCAGCAAAAAGACATTCACTATACGCGATCGTGGCTATACGCTGCGTTACCAGCATGTTAATCTTCCCGGACGACTAGCCGAGATGGGATAAAAAAGTTCAAGTAAGCACCAAGTCCAAGCGGAGGCATTGATACGGACACCATTTCAATTTCCCCAAAGAAGTCCAAACGGAGGCATCGATATGGACACCGCAGTAATTCCCCATGAAGTCCTAACGGAGGCATCAGAGTGGACATTGATATAGTAGTTCCCAAGGAAGTTCCCCCCAAAGATCGATAACCTGTTAGCACAAAATCCCCAGTGAAATCAGAAACAAAGGTGGAAATTCCCCCAAAGATCGAAGCACGGAGCCCTGGTGGAATCAGAACCATAGGCGAAAACATAAGCAAAAGTTTTAGCAACAAAGACAAGCAAGCAAGCAACATGCAACAATAGGTGCAGGTAAAACTAACGCATTTGTTTTGCAGGTACTGGGTAGTTTGGCTTTCGTTTTACGAGATTTTACTCTTTGCAAACTCAACCAAAGTGGGGGCTTCTGTAGATACATACATTTGTCCCTAAACCATAACGGCCAATGATAAGACACCCCTCACAACACACAAGTCAAATCGAGAGAGAAAGGACCCTAATAGGCCCTAAAAAAGGTAGATTCCCTTGCACCGGACATCTCTTCCAGGTATTTAGCACCTCAAAAATAAGTTTTAATTTTCAAATAATTTTAACTTATTCTTAAACATTTTTCTAGAATTTTTCAGAATTTTTCTAAGCATTTTTCGCAATTTTTCGGAATTTTTAACAATTTAATTAATTTTACGATAATTAATTAAATTATGAACACAATTCCAAAATTCACAAAGTTTTAGCACAGCACCCTATTTTTCACAAGGAATTTTTACATATTTTTTCCATAATTTCTCGATTTATGGTTTAATATTTACGAATTTCTTAAGCAAAAACGTGAAACCGAGCAAAGCGGGCCATCCCGGGATTTTCACCTCGAGACACGCATCCCGAGGGAGCCGAAAATCCCGAGAATCATGTTAATATCATCCATAATCGCAATAATATCAATTATGATCGTACAAAATCGCGTATATATTTTATACGATATTATTTCATTACAATCTCGTTATTCGAGGTAAAACAATCTCGAATATCGCAATAATATCTGACGCAATCGCAATAATATCATATGATAATCATATAAAATAACGTACGATTATATTACCAAATTATACAATCGCAATCACGCTATTCGAGGAAAGCAAAATCGGCCAAAATCTAGGCCGATACTGGGCGCAATTGTGCCTTCTATTGGGCGTGATTGCGCCCAAAAGTTCCCTATTTTGGCCTATTTCGAACCTTGCCTATAAATAGGGAGCCTCCCCTATTCATTTCACGGACTTTTTGTAGAACTTTGGACGAGCATTCTCTCCCTCTCACTCGTCTGATTCTCTCTCATTCTCTCTCAAAAACACTTTCAAACACTTTCAAAAACAATTGAAACACATAAAAGCATCTTCAAAGGCTCTTTCGCAATAGTTCTAAGAGATTTTCAAGGGTTCTAAGGTTCGACAAGGGTTCCTAAGGGTCCGAGGCAGCGTTCTTCATTAAGACCACAAACCACATTGCAATTATTTTAACACAAACCATTCCTTTAATTAATAAACCTGTTGGACAAGCCAACTAACCTCTTCATTAAGACTTGAATACTTCCCTTTACTCGATTCACACCTCATATCATGAACGAGTAATAAAATAACCTCATGGAGCAAGTTATACTTGACTCCACTTAATTCATCTATGTATTATAAATAACCTCATGAAGCAAGTTACACTTGACTCCACTTAATCCATCAACAGACCAAACCAACTTATTAAAGACAATTGACTTACCAAATTCATATCAAACCTCATAAATAAACCAAATTCCTCAATTCCACAATTCCACAATTATAAATCTAATACACAAATAAAAGACTTATTCGGGACTACCAAACAATTCCATGGTAGTTTTCTAACCATGCCTCTATGTTCTCAATAATCTTAAGCACACATATACATCAAGGATTTCCAAGTAGTACGTACCTTGAGCCGATTGAATGAAAAGTCAATCCAAAACTCGGAAATCGACCTCTACGAAGTCTCCTCCTAATCATATTACCAAACTCGAATCAATACACTTAGCACGTAATTTACAGCAATACTAAGAAGCTTAATAAGCCTCGAAAACCATTCAAATAATATTTTTATTCCTCACAAAACCCCTATTTGATAGTATGAATAATATACTATAGTCTTAGCTTGAAAAATCATGAAAATCTAACTTTTCAATAAGAAATTTCGACACTTTAATTCATTGAGTAATTCTGAAAATTTCCCTTAATGCAAAACCTTTAAAAACTCCAAAAACATTTGCATCACATTGGTAAAATAAATTAAGCCGTTGATTTTGATGTGAAAACCCATTATTTTCAATACTCATAGCTTCGAAATATTCACGAGAATTCTGAAATTTATTAAAAACTTACGTAACACAAAGTCTAAGTTTGTATAAATATATTATAAGTCATAAACAAGCTTAATTCATATTAAAACATGATTTAGATTCATCAAAACTTCCAATTACTCTTAAAAACCAATCTGAAATTTGTGTTTACAGAAATTCAACTTTTGATTTCATACAACTCATACATCACAAAACAACCATTAAATCATCAAACTATCAAAAACCCCAATTTAAAGCCCTAATTTTATAATTAAACAAATCTGAAAATTTCCATTCAAATTAAAATCATCAAAACAAGTTAGTAATACTAACAACATATTCAAAATAATTGTATAAGTGATTGATTATAAACTTTTAATCATCAAAAATCAATTAAAACATGGGAAAGGAAGAAGAAATCAAGAAGAGAAGGATGGGGAGAGAGAGGACCGAAGGTGGCTGTGGTGGTCAGCATTGGGGCCACGATGGGGCAGCGTCGTCGGCGGTGGGGCAGCAGTAGCCACGCAACAACGCAGCAACAACCAACAACACAACAACAGTGCAGTAACCACCAGTACAACAACAACGACACCACGACACAGCAGCAATGACACAACAGCGGCAGCAACGCACAGTAGTGGCTCCGACGAATCGTCGCAGGCAGCAACACCACCAGTACAACAGCTCCCTCTCTCTCTCTCGTGTCTCTGTCTCGGCTTCCCTCTCTCTTTTTTTTTGTTTTGAAAGACTGAATGGGGGTGAAGGTGGCGTGAATAGTGATGAAGGAGTAAGGGGAATTAAAACCCTTTTTAATAAATTAGGTTTTATTTAGATAGATTTGAATATCTTTTTTTTTCTTTTTTTTGATAAAATAAAATAAAACCAACTAAAAATAAATTTATAAAATATATCTTAAGCGAAGATAATAAAAATTAAATAGGGTTTAAATAAATCGCATCGTTTTGTGAAATTATTGTTTTATATTTGTAAGAAAATATAATTATCAATATCGGAAAATTACGGGGGATTACAATCTACCCCCCTTAAAAGAAGTTTTGTCCCCGAAACTTATCCCAAAATCCACAATCTCTCGAGAATTTCAATAGAAAGAGGTATTTGTATTGCTGTAAACTACTTGTATCACTGAATTGATTCTCCAATGACCATACTTGACGTAATTTCACACGCTTTTATAGTATGTGTACTAAACCAAATCTTGTCTACTAGGCCAAAGTCAAGCAACTTGAAGTAATATTTGACAAAACAGGCACAAAACAGGCCAAAGTTGAAGCAGTAAGTAAGTAAAACGGGGCAAAAGCGCGAAATTCTATCGCATTCTACCCCCCTTAAAAGAAAAGAGTTACATCCCCGTAACTCACCCAAACAAACAAAAACTCACCCCTAACTCAGGATACTTTTTCCAAGTTTCCTTTATTGGTACAGTATTGCCGACTTAGTAAGACAACCAACGATGACTCAAATTCTATCATTCTAAACCCATAAACAAGTCCAGTAATTTTGCATCCCACTTCTACTCGGCTCCTGCATGTTAACCTTTTGGAAACGAACTCGGTTATCTCTTTTTACATGTTCAACCACTCATATGATTCCTCTAATTTTTGTATAATTCACCTCCTCCGGAGTCTTTTGTTTCAAATCACCACAATATTTATGAACATATTACTTGCCCTTAAATATCTGAATTCCATCCTCATAACTTGAAAATTCTCTTTTAGTATAATTCCTCAATTTCGTACTTGTTCCTTAATCCTATGCAAAAAATTCCGCAATACTTCGTTGGTCTCTAATTACACCAAGTGTGCATGGCTCAATTGACATAGTACTCAACTCCTCATATCACCTTTCTATTCTATCTTAAACGCGACTAAGCTTTGTTGACGCCTAAGTATACCCCACAAATCTTTCATGTCCATCGGGCAATGGTAGTACCGAGGCGGTTGTCAACCGATTTTTAAGGATTTTGAAAGCTGACACACTGTTTATTCCACTCTAATTTGGTCTCCCTTTTTATCACATTGGTTATGGTCTTGCTAGTTTTGAGAAGTCCTTAACAAACCTCCTAAGGTAGTTAGTTGACCCCAGAATACATAAAACATCGGACAACAGTCGCTTCTTAGGCATGGGCCACTCACTAACTTCCTTAACCTTTGCAGGTTCCACAAAATAGGTTTCCTAGAAATGTAATGACCCAAAGACACAACTTTCTCCAATCATAGTTTACATTTGGAAAATGGAAAACGATTCAGACTCGAAAGTGTTTCTAGGACAATCCTCAAGTTCGCAACATGTTCCACCTCATCCATCGAATATATTAAGATATCATCAATAAAAACAACCACAATTTGTTTAGGCACTCATGAAATACTCCATTTGTTAACTCCATAAAAATTGTGTAACCCAAACTTATTATCCTCGAATATTTGTTGGTTAACCCAAAATGCATGATCATAAACTCATAGTGCCCAAAACGAGTCTCCAAAGTAGTTTTTGGAATGTTTTCGTTAGCAACCCTCAACTAGTGACATCTTGACTTCACGTCAACCTAAAAATCACTCATCCTTTATAACTGGTCATACAAGTCCTCTATGCTCGGTAAATGATACTCATCCTCTATAGTGACATAGTTTAATTCCCAAAAAAATCAATACGCAGTCGAAAACTTTCATATCTCTTTTCCACAATTAAAATTGGTGTTCTCCAAGGTGAGGCACTAGGCCTATTAGACTTCTTACTTAACAATTCTGTAATGGACTCATTAACTCCTTAACTTCGCTGGTGTCATTCCCTAGGGTGTTTGTGAAAGCAATGCAGTCCTTGAAAATAAACTTATGGTGAACTCAACTCTCCGCTAGTTAGCACTCCCGAAAACCCCTCTGGAAAGAAAACATTTGTGAAATCATTCACTACTATAACATCCTCTATTCTTTTACTCTCCTCACGCTCAAGTCTTTCACACAACAGAAATATACTGGATAACCTTTAACTATTAACTCATAACTTTCATCATACGAACTAGTCCCCAACTTTTCGATTTCTTAAGACTCCTATGGGTCACACTCTTCTCCACTAATCCCTTACGTACGATTTTGGTAATTCACAATCTCACGTAGTCATGTATATCCCAAGTTAATTCACTCCCAAAAGACATCCAAGTTTGTTAAGTCAACTCAAAGAGGTTAAATGGAAAGACGGCTTCCTTGTTGTTTAAGGATAAGCCTTCATGGAATTTATCACAAGGGATGACTTCGCCCATGGGCAATTTAACAGATAAAACAACAGGGCTCGAAACAGAAAAAGTCACTTGGGCGACAACAGGTGTGGGAACAAGAGAATAGGTAACATCATAATCAAACAAAGTTTTAACAGGGATATAATAGATGAAATGGATAGAGAAGGTACCGGTGACAACTTCAGAGGACTATTCAGACTCCTTTCTGCCCATTGTTTACAGACCCCCAGTAGCATTGCCTATTTCTTGACTAGCTCTTCCGCCTTGACTGCTTGGCATGGAACTTCTAGCTCCCTGTTGGTCTTGCCCTCCAAGAACATTATCAGATGGTTTCTCGTTACGCACTCTTTCCACTTCTCCAGTAGGTTGGTGATTCGGTAACCGATTTGGGATAAACTCATTCCTTAGCTCTCCCTTAAAGGTTTCCCATCCAAAGTTAGGTAGATTTTCAAAAATGTCTCTCCTTTGGAACCACCAAGCATCAGCAATATCATTAAGATAAAATGAAGCACTTATTACTTTCATGTGCTCGGGACACTCTAAGGCTTTGAAGATTTTGTCAAACATACTAATCCAACTTTCTAGGTAAGCAGGTTCTTCAAACCCAAAGAAATTCATCGGCTTCACTAAGGCTATGGACTTAAGTAACTTGCTGAAATGAATCAACTCACTGCGTTGGAGCTTAGCAATGCTTTTAGCTACTGTTGAGTCCATGGAGTTCAGGGCAGCTTTTCCCATAACGTTTTGCTCTAGCGCATTCTTGTCTAAGGAAATGGCTAACAACTTAATGGTTTCAGCTAAAGCGACAACGTTACGTGCCATCGCACTTGTACTCCTGGATAGACGAGCAAGTCGTTCAGATTCAGCGAAGAACAAATAATCAAAACAAGTCTAGACTCATAATAACAATATGTCATTTATACAGTGGTTGGTTCAAAGGAGTGTCTCAATGACCCTACTCCATTGTTCCAAACACAATCCAAAGAATCACGCATTAAGCATTAAATTGGAAATAATTCTCTAAGCAAGTGAAACACATAATGGTTAGGCACGAGCTCAGTGCACAGGCAAAAATGAGATAATATCGTAAAATAGAATTTTAATAATAATCCAGTAAAATAATAAGATTGAAACACAAGGTATCCAAAAATGTTGGAATAGGCATAGTACGTCAAGAATAAAATATGTTGATAACAAAATCATATAAGGTAATATAGAAGTTTTAATGAAATATCCAAAATAGTTGTCAACAGGATAAAAGAAAATTAGAATAAAAGCTAGGCGTGCAAGAATATATTTATTCATAAATTGTTATCAATGATAAATGAGTAAAATAAAGAATTTCTAAAAACGAAAAATACCATGTTAATAACTTTAGTAAAACATGTTATCCTTTCTCTGTTTCGAACGACAATAAGGTAAAATAGAATGCAAATAAGAGGTAAGTATTGTAGCATTGCTACTTATTGAAATCCTAAAATCAACCAATTATACTACATACTAGGGAATAAGGCGAAGAATGTTCTAGCGATCTATGGTAATTCCTAAGATACTAGGGAACGACATTAGAAAGTCTATCCGTTTTCTCATCGTAACGTTCTTCATCAAAGTCAGTATCGTTTCCTCGTCCGAGTCTTCGATGGTGACATCCCTATAGAGTGGATTCGGATTCCGAGTGCTCCTTTTTCCTTCAGCTGGGTTGGCAATTTCGTCGACTACCTCATTGACGTCGTCCTCTTCTCTTTTCGAAGAATCACTTGACGCGGTGTCATCCAAAATTCTTTGGAAAATTTTATTTTTATCTTCCTTATCTTGCGTTGCTTTATACTCTCGTATATAGCGTTGAAACTCTTCTGGTGGATTCGGGAGAGAAAATAAAATGTTGTCCATCGTTTCTATGACATCGTCCTTCGGTTTTTCTATTTCTTGTGTGGACATACCTGACGTGTAATTAACTTCCCTCTACTAAAATAACGCGAGCGTAGGCAAAATACTACAATAATGTAAACCAAAACATAATTAAATCAAATGAAATTTTATTTTTATTTTTATTTTGATTTAAAGGAAACAAAACAACATGTAAGAACGAGAATTATCTACGTAGAACTCTATTTTTAAATTTGAATTATATAAGAGACTTTGCAAGAACACCGACATGAAAATTTTGGTTTATAATCTTGAATAATCAAAAGGTTTTATTTTGTAGCAAAAATTATTTCGCGAAATAAGTGGTTTGTTTAAAAAAGAATTAGCACATCATACTCCCCTTAAAAGAGAGTTACGTCCTCGGAACTCGAAAAGTAGGGTAACAAAAATTTTGGTAAAAGGAAAATTGTAATTGAGTGGTTGTCAACATTAAAAGAAACAAGACACGAAACTGATGTACCATACAAACATGTATAAATTGAATTAACATAGAACAATTATTCCAACAAGCACAAAAAGTGTGAAATGAAACACAAACGTTCCCTTCCTAAACTACCCAAATCTCACCGAATTTGTTGAACAAAGGAAGAAATCCTATAGTATTGGTGTGTAAAATAATATTTTGTTGTTTTTCAAGAAGAGAATATTTGAAATAAAACGAGGTTTGTAAAAGAATTGAAAGGAAAGTTTTTCCGGCTTTTAAATTGATACCACTTTGTAACACCCCAATAATTCTTCACCTTTACCTGTGAAATAAATAAACTAAAATACGGAGAATCATTGGCATGTCACCGCCACGTGTTAAAACGTTTAGGCTAAAATCACAAATTGCAGCGGAAATCAAGTTAGCGCAAACATTTCAAACCAAGGTATTAAAATCCCAATACGTAAAACTTGTTTAACAAGTTGGAACCATTACGGCCCTTATTTGCAAACCAAGGCAAAATCCCTTTTTCTTTTAAAACATAGCAAATCCGAAATATCAAAACGTTCTGAAGAGTCTACGATACGTATAAAAACTATCAAGGTACGTCGGCTCTCCACTCAGACCATCCATCCAAGTCTTAGTTACTTTATTGCTAAACCTGTGAGAAATCTGCTCCCCATAATTTCCAAATGAAATAAGGATCATCACAGGTCCACCAAAAGAAAGAAAGCGTGGACGACAACAAACAACACAAAGCACACAATCAGCAAAGCTGAGTACATACAAATTACGAAATCAGAAAATAAACGGACAGCATCTCCCCTAAAAACTGGACATACCGAGTTACGACACCTGCTTAAAAACAAAAGAAAACCCAACTGTGGTGTTCATAACCACTTAACAACATTATACATATATACAGCTGATCCCAAACTCAAACCAAAACCATCAACTAAATATTACATACAGCTGCTCCAAAATAATACGATCCCAAATTCATCAACTACTCTTGTTGACTAGAGTGTACCTGCAGATTAGCTTACTCGACTCCAATAATTGACTCAATATATTTGATTACATTTGCTATGATATGAGCAACAGACAAGGTTGTCCAATCCCAGACACACGAGGTGCCACAATTCAACCAGACACACAAGGTGCCACAATTCAACCAGACACACGAGGTGCCACAATTCGAACCAGACACACAAGGTGACATAGTTCATCCCCCATGCCTCCCCGTCGAAAGGCATCAAAAAGTTCAATAAACCAGATGGCGAACGGGCGCGACTCCGTCACCATAGTTAGATGAGATCTCAAACTAACCCCATTTTGGATAAAATCCGTTTTTAAATAAATATAAAGAGACGCGTTGATCAGACGGCCCTAGGAAGGAAGCGAATAAATCGCAACCCCAACCCCTGATTGTCAATACTCTAGACGTGCACAAATCCAGAGTTTTATTGCTCATTCATATTTTATTATTAATTGCTAATTATTTGACAAGGTCATATGACTCACAATCAAGACCACAAACCACATTGCAATTCTTTTAACACAAACCATTCCTTTAATTAATAAACCTGTTGGACAAGCCAACTAACCTCGTCATTAAGACTTGAATACTTCCCTTTACTCGATTCACACCTCATATCATGAACGAGTAATAAAATAACCTCATGGAGCAAGTTATACTTGACTCCACTTAATTCATCTATGTATTATAAATAACCTCATGAAGCAAGTTACACTTGACTCCACTTAATCCATCAACAGACCAAACCAACTTATTAAAGACAATTGACTTACCAAATTCATATCAAACCTCATAAATAAACCAAATTCCACAATTCCACAATTCCACAATTATAAATCTAATACACAAATAAAAGACTTATTCGGGACTACCAAACAATTCCATGGTAGTTTTCTAACCATGCCTCTATGTTCTCAATAATCTTAAGCACACATATACATCAAGGATTTCGCGAGTAGTACGTACCTTGAGCCGATTGAATGAAAAGTCAATCCAAAACTCGGAAATCGACCTCTACGAAGTCTCCTCCTAATCATATTACCAAACTCGAATCAATACACTTAGCACGTAATTTACAGCAATACTAAGAAGCTTAATAAGCCTCGAAAACCATTCAAATAATATTTTTATTCCTCACAAAACCCCTATTTGATAGTATGAATAATATACTATAGTCTTAGCTTGAAAAATCATGAAAATCTAACTTTTCAATAAGAAATTTCGACACTTTAATTCATTGAGTAATTCTGAAAATTTCCCTTAATGCAAAACCTTTAAAAACTCCAAAAACATTTGCATCACATTGGTAAAATAAATTAAGCCGTTGATTTTGATGTGAAAACCCATTATTTTCAATACTCATAGCTTCGAAATATTCACGAGAATTCTGAAATTTATTAAAAACTTACGTAACACAAAGTCTAAGTTTGTATAAATATATTATAAGTCATAAACAAGCTTAATTCATATTAAAACATGATTTAGATTCATCAAAACTTCCAATTACTCTTAAAAACCAATCTGAAATTTGTGTTTACAGCCATAAAAATTCAACTTTTGATTTCATACAACTCATACATCACAAAACAACCATTAAATCATCAAACTATCAAAAACCCCAATTTAAAGCCCTAATTTTATAATTAAACAAATCTCAAAATTTCCATTCAAATTAAAATCATCAAAACAAGTTAGTAATACTAACAACATATTCAAAATAATTGTATAAGTGATTGATTATAAACTTTTAATCATCAAAAATCAATTAAAAAATGGGAAAGGAAGAAGAAATCAAGAAGAGAAGGATGGGGAGAGAGAGGACCGAAAGTGGCTGTGGTGGTCAGCGGTGGGGCCACTATGGGGCAGCGTCGTCGGCGGTGGGGCAGTAGTAGCCACGCAACAACGCAGCAACAACCAACAACACAACAACAGTGCAGTAACCACCAGTACAACAACAACGACACCACGACACAGCAGCAATGACACAGCAGCGGCAGCAACGCACAGCAGTGGCTCCGACGAACCGTCGCAGGCAGCAGCACCACCAGTACAACAGCTCCCTCTCCCCTCTCTCTCTCTCTCGTGTCTCTGTCTCGGCTTCCCTCTCTCTCTTTGTTTTTTTTTGAAAGACTGAATGGGGGTGAAGGTGGTGTGAATAGTGATGAAGGAGTAAGGGGAATTAAAACCCTTTTTAATAAATTAGGTTTTATTTAGATAGATTTGAATATCTTTTTTTTTTGGATAAAATAAAATAAAACCAACTAAAAATAAATTTATAAAATATATCTTAAGCGAAGATAATAAAAATTAAATAGGATTTAAATAAATCGCATCGTTTTGTGAAATAATTGTTTTATATTTGTAAGAAAATATAATTATCAATATCCGAAAATTACGGGGGATTACATATGTATTTAGATCTTTTGATATTTTGGGTAAAATTAATCTACCTTCCTTTTCTTGAATCAAGGACAATGGAAATGAAAACTTTGTTTTGATTCAAATTAATTTCAGACTTATGTACAAAAAACATTGTCTTGCAATGTTACGATTGCAATTTTGAAATTTTAATATCAATAGAAATATTTTGTTAAATAAAGTCTTTTTATTTTCAAAGTACAGTACAATTATTAATGATCATTAAATGTCAACAGTGCTTTAGTGATGATAAGATGTGACAATACTAATGTCGGCGTTATACACTAAATGACGGTTTGGTAATGATGGTTTTAAGTGGGATAGTGCAACAATTTATTGCTTTGGCTTCCAAGTAATTTCCCAACAAAGGTAAATGTAATTCTTGGAAGTCGTGTCTAATTAATTGTGTACTATCCTACCCAAAAGCCACTTCAAATTCATTATATTGCAAAAATAGGAGTGACTACAAAATTATAATTGTTATGGAATTATAAGGTCATTGCTATAACAAAAGCTCTATGATTAAGAATCACAAGTCCTCTGGCGATGTTTGAGACGTTAATTCACAAGGACTCAAGTGATATTGCCCTTGAAAATTAAGGGGAAATTTGTTACTGATTAAAAATACTCATTTGACTTCGTTGACCGACAGAATGATAAATTAACCAAGAGTTTGACTAGTGACGTTTGGCTAACGAAAACCAGCAAGAGTACCAATCAAAGGAGACTCGCGATACTTAGCACTTCTTAAATGATTTATTCCAGCGATAGAACATAAGTGCTAGAAGGAATTATGGTAGAGGTGACCCACTTGAAAATGGTCCAACAGAAGAAGGTCCATGAAGCATAAAGCGACAAAGGAGGTTTGGAGGGAAAGCACGGAGATTCAAATATTAAGGAAAGAGTGCCAAGAAACCATTAAAGGAATAGTTGTCGTCAACCACCCATGATCTCTGCCATTGAGGCCTATAAATAGATGAAGCCAGATCATAAGAAAGGACAAACAAACACACAATCAAACAAACATCTATCTTTCTTAGCATTTAGCTTTCCTTATTCGCATTTGGCTTAGTAGCGAAGTATAGTTTAGTGTAGCATAGCGYAGCTTAGCGTAGCGTAGTTCATCCTATAATGGATCGGTAGCGTGTTYGTTGTTATCCCAATTGTGTAAACATGGAGGTAATCATCCTTCCGTGTGATACAGTTTTAGTCTGACTCTATCCCTACTTTACAAATGAATTGTTTTCGATTCTCTTTATTTCTGTTTGTTTTAAGCTTCAGTCTTGTTCCACAACAAGTTTATTTTCTTGCATTCACATCCTCTTGACTTCAACGATCTTAGGAGTCATTTTTACATTAGCGAGGTTACCAAAGGAGCAGCTCATACCGAACCAAAAACTATATTAGGCGCGCGGTTGACTTGTTGGTGAAGTGCAAAATCACCTCAACGATTATCTATTAGCTCTTCTGGAAATTGCTTATTGTTCTGTGATAATGCTACCGAGAGCATTGGGCACCTATTTTTTTATTGTATCTACAGTAGAGGATGTTATGAGGAAATCTGCAATTGGATTGGAATGAAGATAGCAGGTGATAGGAGAATATCTACTGTATGGCAAATATGGAACATGTGATGTGCTAGGAAGGTCAGGAAACGAATAGCTTTTTGTATTCTTGCTTGCCTTGTTTATCAGTTATGGTGAGCTAGAAATGTTCTCTTGTGGGAGAGCAAAGTGTTAAACCCTGCTATTTTATGCCATAAGATTAAGAAAGAAGCTTGTTGGAGGTTACAATCTAATGGATCAGAGCTCTTGATTACCTGAAGACCTGGATATATTGAAATATATTTGTAGTCTAGTGWGTCTTGCTGTGTTTGTTGGTTGGTTCTTCCTGCTGTCTTGTAATTTGGTTGTGTAACTTTGTTTGTGCTTAATAAAATTTTTGTTAAAGTAAGTAAAATTTTATTATGCAAGGCTAATAAAATTTTACATATATTTTTTTWAAAAAAACAAGTTTTAAGACACAAGATGATGATGTCACCTCAAATCTTAAAATTTGGGCTAAACTTACTCTAATTTCATTTGCTCAAATCTCAAGACTTAGATTTGTTTTTTTTGGATGTAATTTTTAGATAAAATCGGTGAGAGAAAAGAAAGACAAGTAAAAAAGGCAAATGTTTGATTTACTAAAGGGTTGTTAATTCTCGTAGTACAACGAATAAAATATTGATATATTAATGGATATAAAAAGTAATGATGTATTGGTACTTATTGGTTCGCACTCAATCATATTTATCCAAAAGTTTATCACTCTTATTATAAGGTTTGATTTGTCCTTGGTTCAAATTTGTTTTGCAGTAGCTGATTTGATTTCACTTTATTCCAATCATTTTGTTTACTTGCACATTGTAAGTTTTTACTGATTTTTTTAAGGAGAATATTGATGATCAGTGGAGTTTTGCACTATTAGTCAGATAAGAATTACAAGTTGTATTTGGACATTGATTTTAGTGAGAAAAGGAGAGACTAATAGGCAAGATTAATTGAAAAGCGATGTGAGTTGGATTGATAGTTAATATTGTTACATTCTTCCCGAACTACATATAGTAATACTGTCTCTTGTAATTATAAATTGGCAAGCTCGACATTTTATCGAACTGATTATACAAGCTCGAACAATTAAAACCCATAGCAAATACAAAAAAACAGGAGGTAGTATGAAGTAATGAAGTTATAAACGAAGTAAAAAGAATACGCGATCAAAATATCTAGGCTTACAGATTATGACAGTATGCCATAACTCTGTTACTGATAATTGAGGAGCACAGTGGTGCTCTTTTACAGCATCTTTCTTTTTCTACACTCCTATAACATGTACAGATTGCCTCTATACTCTACTGTCTACTGTCAATACAAGAGACGATATCTCAGACATCCACTAACTATGAACAAAATACTATGAAACGGCCGACTGCCCTCTGCTATGAACTTCATGAAATCACTGCACCTCAAAATCTTATCTGGTTCGCTCTTCAATCATCTTCAATCCCATATATCTGACAATGATAACAGACATAGTGTTAGATATCTTATCAATGAAAATAATCACAACTAGTATAAATCTTACTGCCRAAATTGTGTAAACATAGTATTAATCCACTTAGAGCAGATTACAACAATGTACCTGCCAAGCATTAGAACTGTCGCCTGAGGATTGGTTCCCGGAGAAATAGTTAGTATGGAGCCATCAACAACTCTGAGGGAATTGATGCCGAGTACTCGAAGATCACCATCCACAACCTTTCCAACAACGCAGCCACCATGATAATGCCATATAGTGCTCACAGTCCGGCGACAAAATTCACCCATCACTCTGTCGTCTGATTGATCAGTGGGCAGTGAGGGTCCTAAAAATCTGAAATCTCTGCGTCCAGCCCATGTAAACTTAAAATCTTCCATGGCCCTGCTTCTTAGAATATCCCCTATCTTACGCATACCAGCTATGCACAAATTTAAATCCTTTGGGTCACTGAAATAATTGAATCTGATCCTAGGGTTGAGCCTAACATCTGTGGAAGCCAGCTGAAGTGAACCAGATGAAACTGGACCAGAAATTTTCTCTATGATTGAGGCAACAGTCAGATAAAGAGGAGAAGTTGGCGACCGGGTAAAAAGTGAGCGAGACAGAGCTGTAAACGGGATCACATTCGATGCAGCTTCCAGGTATGCTCCTGACCCAGTGATACCCACGACTTGAATGAGGGAATGTTCTAGAGGTATTGGGGGCACAATTGAGATTCCATTCCTGGGGTTGTCATAAAGAAACTGACCCACATAAGGCAAGTGATGAGCAACTGGAATACCCCATGATGAAAGGTATGGCCTTGATCCAATGCCGCTAAGCAAAAGAATCTGAGGACTCCCAATAGCACCAGCAGAAAGAATTACCTCTCCTTTATCACGTAACATTGCATGATGATAACGCCCTAATGCATCACGATACACAACTCCGATTGCTGATAATTGTGAGTTGTCAGTTGCAGAAGGTTTTGTGGCAAGTACTATCCTCTCTACACTTGCATGAACAGCAACCCTTATATTTGAAGGTGTTGCAAAGTCTAAAAGATCTGCAGCACTATGCCTTCTACCAGAACTATCAAATGTTGATCCACCAATTTTGGTTCCCAGAACATGCTCCAAATTAAAATCATTGTAGGGGTTCACCCCAGCTTCTAAGAGGCCATCTCTCACAGCAGATTGCCAGTTTCTTAGCTCAGGTCGGAAAACAATAGAGTTCTCTACCCACTCATARGACTGATTCACCATTCTTAGATCCCAATTTAGACCAGACTTCTCATAAAAGTCTTGATCAGCTCTACTGTAAAACCCAGCATTTATAACACTGCTTCCACCAAGAACCCTACCACGAGTATTGGGAACACCCTCCTCTGAAGTAAATGCTTGTGCAGGAGAATCGAATGTATCAATCTCCAAAATGGTGGACAAAAAGCCTTCTTGTGTCATCAAACTCGGGTTCCCATATGGCACTCCTCCTCGTTCCAGCAATAGTACCTTGTAATTCTGCGACAAGGTAGCGGCCAATGGACATCCAGAAGTTCCACCTCCAACAACTACATAATCATAATAGTCTTCCACAGGGAATTCAGTAGCATTTGCAGTAAATTGAAGATAAGCAGGAGCTGCACCAAACATCAAATTCTCGTAATAATGTTTTATCCAATCGAAATAAGCATGAGCATATAAGCATTTGAAAAAGCTATCAACATCACTGAAGTCACAGATGCATATCTACAGGTGCTTCTAAAGGGACAATTAAAATGTAAATTACATTGCAAACATTTAAGGCCTGCATTACGACTCTCACTAAATCATAAAGCCAATTTTATCCAAAATCATGAAGCACTGTCAGAGACAGAAATTATCCTGTTTTTGAAACCTACAGCAGATTTGATAAAGATGATGATTGTAATAAAAGAACAAATGGACCAGTAGATCTCTCAAAGCTATGACAAAGCATACGTAATAAGGTAATTCAAGAACTGCAAAACAAGTTASTAATATTACATCACAATGTATCTTCACATAAAAATATAGACCACTCATCTTATTCACTTGTATACTAGTTATATTCGCATACAATCCATGGACTCACCCCTTCTTATCCTGGGCATCATAAAAGCCTGAATTATGCCATGAAGAGGTCCATTATCAACTTTCGAGGCATAATATGTTAACTCAGGACATCAATTCCATATCAGCAACACAAATTAAGCCATCATGAAAGGTGTAATTAAGCAGTCAATATGTATTTAAATAGTTTACATCAGACAGTAAATAACCAAAATGAGCCATTTCTGCAGTTTGGGGTTTAAGCCTCCTAAATTTGTCCTAAAAATGTAAGTGTGTTGAAGCATTTAATGTCAATTATAAAAATCAACTGTTTAGCATTACTCACAAAATATGACATGTTTTGTGCTAAACATAAAGAAGGTGCAACCCTGTTTCCATTCTACAATTTCACTACTCATGGTAACAAGAATTCTCACAAAATATTATCGGGAGTGCATATCATAAGATATACTAGCAACATTGCACTACTTAGTTTAAGAATTCTACAACAATCTTTCACTGTAATGAACATTAAAGTGCTATTATCGCTCTGTTTCTAAACAAGAAACAACCTGTTTCAACGTGCTAATTGAAGTGACAGAATCCAACATCTTACTAAAGAATTCTCTGTTTCGTAACAAYACATCAAATGCCACTCATAAGAACAAGAAAATAGGTTGCATAGTCAGTTTCATCAGCAAATACATAACATGCATTAATCATACAAAGAAATCATACTTAAAAAAGACTCTTAATTCACAAAAATGTAATGAAAAAGATTGTGGGAAAAAGAAGACATACCCACTTGCGGTTGTGCTCTGCAGAACCCAAAGAATGCAACAAGTATCAAAATTACATGCAATTTGTTCAAGAAAACCAAGTACTTAACATAAGACAAACTGGTTTTTCCCATTTTCACCATTTTCTTGAGCAAAATTCAGCTAATTCTTGATTYTTTTGGAGGAACAAGAAAAGGGTATTAAGAACACGAAAATGGGCACCCAAATGTGTAGCAAGTGAAAGAGGAGAGAGAAAAACACTCAAAGGGTGTCTGCTGAAAGAGGGTAACTTTAGAGAGAGAGAAAACGGAGAAGAGAGGAAAAGAAAGGAAAATGGGTGTCGCTAGAAATTCGGTTAGAAATTGGTTTCGAAGAAGAATCTTTGAGTTTTAATTACTTATTGATGATTTTTTATGTATTAAAATCATATGATGAAATCAATCTTTAAACTTCTTTTGTTTTCATTCTTTGGTTGTCTCATATTTGCAGGAATGCAATTGCAATATATAGTGTACTCACTCACTAATGATTAATGATGAAGGATTGGGCTTTGATTAACCAGCGTTTCAACAAAACTAGTATTTGGCCCGTGCAAGGCACRGGTTCACTTTGTAATTGACTTTGTTTTTATAATAGTTTGATAGATATACAATGATGAAAAATAATCAAGATAATAATAACAAAACCGATAAATATTTCAATGAAAAAATATAATTTTTTATTATGTTTATTAACCATATGAAATGACTATATCCATCCACCCCGGCGAGATAGATAGAGTTGATTGAAATATGTATGTGTTTTCTACAAAAAAAATAAAACATTGGAATAGACGAACCAAGAACTGTAAGACAAAAGTATTCGTCTTTTGTAACTATCACAAAAATATTTCAAAAAAGAAAAAAAACAATACAGAAAAGAATATGAATGATTTTTTGAATTTTTTCTAAAACAAATGTGATAATTTTTAAGAGAAATTTGAATTCCCAACAAAAATACAATAATTAACTCTTTTTAAATCAACGAAATATAAGATCTGTGACATTTCAAGTTATTAAGTCCAAAAAACTATTGTATACAACAAGTGGAGATATTCAAGTGAAATCGATTTCTTATTCTCCTATTATACGAGATTACTTCCGATTATAAGAACTCATTTTAAATCAAAAGGTGAAATAGGGAAATTAAATGTCACATTACATATTAAAAAAAAAGGAAAAGATGGAAGACGCAGTGGTCTTTAATCCCGTTCAATTCCATTTTACTAAAAGCCATGTGAATCATAATATTTTTTATAGAAAAAACTAAAAAGGAAAAGAAAGAGGGAAAGAAAAGGGTAAATTGGAGGAGATAAATATCGTGTAATTATAGGAAAATAGTTTTTTTTTAAAATAAGAAAGGAAAATGACATGAGAAAAATGGATCCAATAAAAATAACTTTTACAACAAAAAGGAAAAAGTAAATTAAAGGAAATTAAACTAAAAATTGTAGGAAATTTTCCAATGGTGACAAAAATTAGGCCAAACCCCCAAATACATAAAGATAAGAGGAAAAAGGAATAAAGGGAAAATAAAATAAGTTAAAAAATCCTTTACAGCAAAAAGAAAACACATATAGAAGGTTAAAATAAAAGGAAATATGATGAAAATTAAAAATGAAATGTAAATTTCATTTGGGTTAATTTCCGTCAAAAATATGGGCAAAAACGCAAAATCACTTCTGATCCATGATGATGAGAGCAATCTCTTAAAGGTCTTTACACAAAAATTATAAATTTTAATAATATGAACTCGTCCATATGTATTTTGAGATATTTCAGAAACCTTTCAATATGATTTACTCTATTTTGTAATAGTTAGATATAACAATAAGTTACTAGAACATATATGGAAAACCTGGTAACAATAACAATATACTAAATTATTTAACAAAAAATCAAGTTTTTAAATTCTATGCAAACATACTACTCATACAATCTTTTTACGAAGTATGGAAATCGAAATTTAGGAGTTATATTTTGGAAAATTTGTCAGCAACTACCCACTTTTTGTTCAACTTTGAAAACAACTACTCACTTTTTTTTTAAACAACTACCCACTTTTTTTTTATAAAGTTTGTGAACCACGACCTCTAAACGGTTTTAATCTAACACCATTAACTCTCTTCCTTCCAACCACCACGAACCTCCCTCCCGCCACCTTCCCTCACCGCTGCCACCTACGACCGACCACCGCCGTCCACCGGAGTACCCCATCAGCACCACTGCAGCATAGGGAAGCAGCCCACGACCACCACAACCTCGAAAACCATCCCTTAACAGCCACAAAACAGCCATAACCTCCACGAAAACCACCCAACCAGTCGCGCAACTTAAAATGAATTTTTCGCAGCCTTCCACCCATTGTTTGGATATGGTTTCTTCATGAAAGTTGTAGATCTCGAAAAAATACATGAAATAGGCTCAAGAATTACTTAATTTAGAGTTGTATTCAACTAGTTATGCCCTTGGGAATTTCACAAAATTTAGGGGTTTCGAAATTGGGGATTTCGAATTGGGGATTTCATTGCAAAATTGGTAATTGGTTTGCGAAATTGGAGATTTCAATTAGGGGATTCATTGCTTGGGTTGCAAAATTGATTCAATTCGATTGGGGATTGGAGGGTTGTGAATTCTAGGGTTTCAAATTGATTGTTTTGGGGGAATTAAAGGTTGAAATTGGATGGAGTGGGTGAGGCAAATTGGCCAGTGGGTGACGGCGAGGGCGTGGTGTTGGGGGGCGAATTGGGTGGCGAATTGGGGGGGCTTCTAGTTGGGCTCGTGGTGTTAGGGGGCTTCGAAGGGGAGGGGTGATGCAGGGGACGGAGGGGGGAGGGAAATGGAGGTGGCAGGGGCGGTGGTAGTAGGTTAGGGGGGAGGGAGGTGGCATAAGGGTGGTGGGAGGTGGCAGTAGTGAGGGGAGGTGGCGGGAGGGTGGTTCGTGGTGGTTGGAAGAAAGAGAGTTAACGGTGTTAGCTTAAAATCGTTAATAGGTCGCGGTTCACAAACTTTACAAAAAAAGGTGGGTAGTTGTTTTCAAAGTTGAACAAAAAGTGGGTAGTTGCTGACAAATTTTCCTTATATTTTTCATGTATCTAAACAAAATTGTTGTTAACACAATTTTTTWACTTAGCCTTCACAACTTATTTACTCTTATAAATTGGAAAAAGAAACATAATGTTCACATGAAAAATTGTGAGGAAATTTCTTTTAGTTATGATAATAATTTTTTTTTGTTGAATAGCAAAATTATTATAATCTTTTACAAAGTATATTAATCAAAATTAAGAAAGAGAATTGGTACATACCTTGTACAGAGAAATATAAAGTGATTTCCTTCTAAAAAAATAATTTTATATGACATGATAATTTACTATTCAAGTTAGTATAGAATAGAAATAACATATATACGTGGTTATTACATAAACAATAGGTATAAATCGCAAAAATACAYCTATMRGACGAAAWGTTGTGAGCGAAATGTTGCAAGTTGTAACTCATGTTTGTTCACGAAATATTGCATGCAAAAATATATAGAATATATAGGGGCATGTATTTTTTGTATTATTTTAAATATTATGAATATTTTTAATATTAAAGTTAGAATAGAATATAAATAACATATATACGTTGTTAATTATTACATAGACAATAGGTATAAACCGCAAAAATACACCTATCATGTGAAATGTCGCAAGTTGTAACTCATGTCTATTCGCGAAATGTTGCATGCAAAAATAAATAGAATAGGGACATTTATTTTTTGTATTTTTTTTTTGAAATATTATGAATGTTTTACTATTAAAGTTAGAATAGAATATAAATAACATATATACGGCACAGACAATAGGTATAAACCGCAAAATACGCCTATCATGCGAAATGTTGGCATTGTATAGACTGTACGTGATTCTACTTTAACGCCAAAGATGTTGCAGGTCCAAAAAAAATAGAATAGAAACATGTATTTTTGTATTTTGTTTAAAAAGGTTCAAACGCAAGTTTTAAGTATAGTATAAAATAGGTAATGCGTATATATAGAGTAGAGTTAGTAAAGATATTGACGTAGCATTAGATAGATATGGATAGATAGATTAGAGTAGATAGATGATAAACGTAATATGTATATAATTTTATATTATCGCATAAGTATGACTTGGTAATGATATAGATAGATAGATAGATATGATATAGATAGGATTAGATAAGGATAGATAGATATTGATTTAGATTATAATCTCTTATCTATCAAGGCATTTTAAGCATATTAGACTATAGATCGTTAAGATCGATTAGGAAATAATTGATATTGATTAGATTACGGATATAGATTTAATGGATTAAATGAATCATATAGTTATCTATCATATATTGTAATTAGTCTAGATATATATGACTAGTATGAGGTGTCTATGATAGATACGATATCGTATAGATATGATAGATAGATAGATAGATGATAGATAGAGTTAGATAGATAGAGAATAGATTAGTAATAGATAGAAGATAGATAGAATAGATTAGATAGATTAGATAGATAGATAGATAGATAGATAGATAATAGATAGATAGATGGATAATTAGATAGATAGATAGATAGATAGATAGATATAGATAGATAGATAGATAGAGTAGATAGATAGTAGATAGATAGATAGATAGATAGATAGATAGATAAGATAAGATAATAGATAGATAATGAGTAGATAGATAGATAGATAGATAAGATAGATAGATAGATAGATAGTAGATAAGATAGATAGATAGAGTAGATAAGTAGATAAGATGATAGATAGATAGATAGATGATAGAATAGATAGATAAGAGATAGATAATAGATATGATAGATAGATAGATAGTAGATAGATAGATATGTAGTAGATAGATAGATAGATAGAGAGATAGATAGATAGATAGATAGATGATAGATAGATAGAGTAGATAGATAGATAGATAGATAGAAGATAGATAGATAGATAGATAGATAGGATAGATAGATAGATAGATAGATAGATAGATAGATATGATGAAGATAGATAGAATAGTAGAAATGATTGCTATCTGTTATTGTAAGAAACGGCGTCGATTTCGTTACGAAAAATATATAAGTATTGATCAATGAAAGAAATTACGACACTACATTATTTATTACTTGTCACAATTATAGGTTTGTGATGCACAATCAACAACACATTTATAAGATATTCTTGTACTCTCACTAGATTTTCTCTCAGTTTTTATGTAACTTAAGTTCTATAATCATCAGGGATTTTCCCATCACCTTTTAGGTGCTGGGCTCTGGAATTAAATAGTCGCTTGGTAATATTTTGTTGTTTCATCCATATTGTTCTCTTTCGAATGAGCCCTCCAATGGAGGGGTTTCGAGAGGAGGCACACTGTCTTAACAGCAAAATGATATTACTATGGAAGATGATTTTGATCATCATACTGCACTCATGATACTCCAACCACAACCGATGTCTCAATCAACAACAAAAGGTGACAAGGGTAAGGTATTGACTACTGGCCAGTAGTTAAGTCAGTTTCTTTTAAAGATGCAGTTGCATCTTCTTCACAATGGTTTTCGGAGCAAGAAAATCATGGTTCAATCTACGGAATGGAATGATACCATGGAGGAAAACATTGACATACAAATTCAGTGTGTTCTCAAGGAAGTTCTCAAACGTCTTCGAAATCCATGGAAATTAACACTTATGGGTAAGTGTTTAGTAAATGTTCGGCCAAGTTTTATCACACAAAGATGTCGTGCTATGTGGAAGCCTGTAGGACCGCCTGCGGTCGTAAATACATATAGGCGGTCGGTAATCCTATCTAAATGGTCAAACAATATTTTTGACCCTATTACCGACCGTACACGGTCGATAACAATTGTAAACGGACGCTAAATTCCGTCCACTTGATAGAACGGTCGGTAATTATAGTAAAACGGTCGGTAATGTGCGTCCAACCCATAAACGGTCGGTAATGTTAGTTTTCAGACCGTTTTCTAGACGGTCGGTAAATTTGGACGGTAAAAGCGCGGATTCTTGTTGTGTATTGATTTAGGAACAATGTTTACCTATTTTGTTTTCAACACAAAATGATTATGATAAGGCTCTTTTTGGAGGACTTGGTTCATCCTTGATCTTATTTTAATGATTTCAAGATGGAAACCAAACTTCAGGCCATCATCTAATACTTTTGACAATATGTCAGTTTGAAAAGGTTTCCTGAGTTACCCGTGGAATATTTGATAAAGAAGCTTTTGTTCGATCTGGCAAAAAGGCTGGAGTTCCTTTAAGAGTATTATGGAACGGATCGTATACAAGAGCAAGATATGCAGGGTTTGTATAGATGTTTTGTTATGTGTATGGAAAGACTTTCATTGTTAATAGAATTAGTGTGATTTAAATAAATGGAAACCTCTAAAGATTTCTAACTGTTAAAATTTCACATCTTTTTATGCTGATGATGTTTTTTTGTTTGGTAATGCTTCTTAAATAAACATCAAAACAATGAATGAGGTTTTAGATTATTTTGGTAATTAATCTGGCCTTTACATGAATTGAAAAAGTCTCCAATAATTTTACTCCAAAAATGAATCATCTAATTGGCAGAGAAATTAAAATTGAAGCTGGAATTTCAACACTACTAATTTGGAAAATTTAGGGTGGAGATTAGTCCTAATAAATTAAAAAATAGATTACTTGATTTCTTGATAAAACTCTTCCAAATAAAGGGATGGCAGGCAAAACTGTTGAACATGGCTGGTAGAATGACTCTTATAAAATCAATTTTAAATACTTACCCCTTATATTCATGCAAACTAATGTGCTTCCTTGCTCCATAATTGATGACATTTCTAAAAAGTGCAAGGATTTTTTATGGATAAATCTAATGGTTCAAGATAGATGTCTAGAACTAAATGGGATCAGTTGTGTGCTCCTATTGGACTGGTGGGTTGGGGATTAGAAACCTTAAGGACTGGAATTTATGTTTTATGGCTAAATTAGGATGGAAATATTTACTGAGCCAAACAACTGTGGGTGAGAATCCTTTCTGATAAGTACATTAAAAGATCTAATTTCATGGATTGCATATCTACTCTTCAAATTCTTCTCCATTGTGAGAGATATCTAAAGGGTAGAAACATAGTAACAAGGAGTCATTGTAGGTATGGGAATGGAGGAAATACATCTTTAGGTTTCACCATTGGGTAGGAGATGGTCCTCTTTATCTCTCTACTTTAGGTGACATTCCTGATTCTATTGTTGGGTGGAGAGTGAGCCATATAATTCAGAATGGGAAATGGTTTGTTAATGATATTGAACATCTGCTTGCTGCCTCTTCCATTAATCAAATTCTCTCAACTCCACTTTCTTCTGATAATTCCACTAGTGATTTTTTAAGATGGTTGCCATCTGAAAAGGGAGACTTTACMATAAAATCTGCTTATAACCTAAGAAATAACTTAGCTTCTTTTCATATCCAAAATTCACATCTTATTAACTAGAAGAATTTATGGAAAATCAAAGCTCCATGAAAATATATAATGTTAATGTGGAATATTTTTCATTCCATTCTTCCAGTGGGAACAAATCTTGCCAAGAAAATTCCAAATTTTAATGGGACTTGTGTAAGATGTGGTTTAGATTTAGAGACCCATTTGCATCTTTTTAAAAATTGTTCTTCCAGTATGGTCCTTTGGTCCATGGTTTTTGAAAAGATTTTACATAAAAAAAATATTGATTTCAGTAAATTCCATTCAAATGATTTTAATGTTTGGGTGATTTTCTTGATGAGTCTTGATGATGAATGTAAACAAGTTGTGGCTATTACATTGTGGCATTTGTGGAAGTATAGAAATGAGGTTGTTTTTCATGGGAAAATGAAGCGTATTACTTCTATTTTCAATCAACTTCACTCGGATTTTCTATATACTACTAATGTCTTGTAGCTAAACCCTATTAAGCAAAATATTCAAGCTTATTACAAGAAATGGAGACCACCAAGATTTGGTTTTATGAAGCTGAATATCGATGGAAGTTGGATCCAGGCAACAAGAAATGGAGGAGGAGGTGTGATTCGTGATGATAAAGGAAATTGGGTGACAGGTATTTCCATCAAGATCAATGTTACTTCTGCCCTAGCAAGTGAAATATATACTCTCAAGGAAGGTCTAGAGTTAGCACGAGACAAAAAGATTACTGAGCTGGAAGTCGAGACTGATACTAAGAAGCTCGTTGAGATTCTTGATAATGCTCCTGACTACCCTACTCATTCGCTTGCTTGTGTTATAATCGAGGTTGCTCAACTGCTTAAAGGCCCATGGAACATTGCTTTCTCTCATATTAAGCGTGAGGCTAATGATGTAGCTCACCTTCTAGCTACCTATGCTCATCAGATGATCTATGATAGGCGTATCTACTTTGATGTTCCAACCTTTGCCATACCTTCTTACAATAGAGATTTGGCAAATGTAGGCACAATTCCAGCCTCGTCAACTGACAGAAATGGGGCAGGAACGAGTGGTTATGCTTAGAGGATTGTTGGTTGATGTCACTCCATTTTGCCCTTTTTGGCTCTGATGTTTCAGTCAGTTTCCTTCGGATATTAATTAGTGGTAATAGGGTAGTTTCACCAGAAAATGGTGTGACTATTTGTATATTATTATGTAGTATGTGTTGTAGGTTCTTGATGCTGCTTAGTCCTAGGTTTTATGTCTTGTTGATGTATTTCCTTTGGACTCTTTCGATGCTTTAGCATCCTTTATAAAAATAATCCTACTTTGTGTTAAAAAAAATTATCAGGTTTGTAACATTCACTGAATAACTTTATCTCGACAAATATAACATTTTCATATTAGTCATAAATAACACGGGTAAGTAGTAATATATAACTATACCTGGCAAATCGGTCGGCTAGGTCGGTATCAGACGRTCAATGTTCGATTTCGGGCATTTATATGTCGGTCATTTTTCGGTAACGGGTCGAATTTYTTTGATCATGACCCAATGTTTTCGGTAACAGGTCGRTCGATCGGTCAAGTTTTTTTTGCGCTTTTTTTTCTTTTGATGTTTCGCAAAAATTAGATCAATTATCAGAGTTTTTAGACATAAAAATTATAACATGACTAAGCTAAGTAGAGATTATTCATTAAACTATTATTTGTCTGAATCTAATAATATTATTATTGCAAAAGATGGTCTAAGTATTAGGGCTTCAAAAGGTAAAATACATAATTTGATTATACTCACTAGTAATTTTTTATCGAAACTACTCATTCTGCTTCTTTTTATTGCAACAAGTGACTTTTGCAATATTTACATTTATTACTTTGACTAATATTTGTTATTTGTACATAATTAAACACATTTATAAGTAATTCTACTAGATAAATCGGTCAAATCGGTCAGTCAAGTCGATAACAGGTGGTCAATATTCTAAAACAGGTTGACGGGTTTCGACCAAAAACAGGTTTCGGTCAAATCTTCTTGTTCATCACCCAACTTTTCCGGGTTCATTTCCAGGTCAAAATTAAATCGGGTTGTTTTTGCCAGGTATATATATAACATAGGTTGGGATAAGAATGGTCAATATCCTTTTTAAATGGTGTCAAGAGTAAAGATTATGTTATCTAACTTATTTTGTCTTTTTCCTTGTGGGACCTTTGATTTTGTCAAATACCATATTTCTGTTTGACACCATATTGATATACCTAAACACCAAATAGAAATTGACTTTTTTTTTTTTTACCAAAGCTGTTATGGATCTATACGCCCTCTAAATAACACTCCCGTAGTTAGACATATCTTATTACTACGAGTACTTTTTTTTTATCATATAGGTTCAAAATAATTGTGAATTTGTGACCAAATTCACAAATTTTTATTAGACTATTGTGATACTTTAGCAAAGTAACATAAGGGGGTGTTTGGTAGATGGAAATTGGAGGTGGAAATGGGAATATTATTTCCATTTAAGCCAAATCCTAATGTTTGTAAGTTGGATGAGATTAAATAAGGGAAGGGGAATGAGAATAAAAAAGGATGAATTCTCACCATTTTATTACCTAGGCGGGGCGTTTGCAAGTGTGAATGGAATTTGGATAATATAGGATGGGAATGGGAATGAGAATTAGAAGGTGGGAATATGATAAAATTATCTCAATCCCTTGTTTGTTATTGATTTGGGAATAAATGAGGATTTGAAAAGGGAAAAAAAGGTAAATTGGATGAAGAAATACTTTGAGCAAAAAAAAAAGGAAAAAGAAATACATATGAATTCCCTATCTAATACCAACCCCCTAGGTAATAAAACCATGGGAATTGACCCCAATTAATCTCATTCCCCTTCCCTCAAATAATCCCATTCCCACAAATAAACATGGGAGTTTAGGACATTGAGATTAAAATTCCTATTCCCACCCATCTATTCCCACAAACAAACACCGCCAGGGGTAGGTAATAGATGGGGAATTCAATTTTTTTTTCTTTTTCTTTTTCTTTTGGAAAAGTATGTGAGACAATTGTTAATTAAATTAACATACGAAGTAATACAATTTATTTCTAGATTTATTCCCAAACATATACCTGTTCCGGCCCACCTAAAACTGGGCCAGGCCCAATGAATAATTACATAAAGCCATACGAATTGAGTTGACTAGTCAACGGAAGTAGCTTCTTAAGGAAGCAGCTAACAGAATTCAGTTAGAAGATTCCAGATTCTTCTAGCTCTTGGCAAAAATTCGATCTTACCCTCACATTGCTATAAAATAGGACTGAGGACCATATAATCAGGGGACCAATTCTGAGACTTCCAACACCAGTAACACTTTCTCTCTAAAAACTATCTCTTTCTCTCTTACTTTTTCTCTCTCTCCCTTTGCGTTAAGCATCGGAGGTGGTCCCCAGGGTACAAACCCTGGGCCCTCTAACTGCTTTTCTCTCTCCAGGACACCTAACGCACATCTTCGACGAGTTCCCGGCGAATTTCCGACGAAACATTCAAGGATTGACAAACGCGATTTGGATTCCCGATTTTTAGATTCTAGGTTTTCGATACCTTGAACAATTGGCGCCGTCTGTGGGGGACCAGATCAAGAAGTCAATGATGGCACGCATAACAAGAAGTCACAGAAACACAGATGCTGAATCACCAGTAGCGTCAGAACAAATGTCAGAAATTCTGTGGATGTTCAGTCTCAACATCAAGAAGCAGTTCAACCGCCAGAATTGGTGACGAGGAGAGATTTAATGACTTGTCAGCGAAATTTATCATCAATTCGGCACTTATCAGAGGACTAGACGCACATTTCGCTGACCTAGAACGAGTCATTCCAGGGGCGCCTCATGAAAATCCTAGGCCAGCGCCAGTTCCAGAACAGGCACCTCCAATCCGTGCAGAACCAGTGAACAATGGACACGGGGAGCCTGTGGCGGTGGGGACAAATTGTTCGAGCCTTCATGGTCCATTCAACTTTGCAGCAATCTCGGAATCTGCGCGCACCCTCATCCATCGCAACCTCTGATCCCAGGGCGACCACAGAGTTCGATCCAGGGTTACGGTGCCGCAGCGTTAATCGCTTACCCTGGATCTAGGCGGACGGACCTGAAGTGGTGCCTAGGAGTAGGGACAAACAAAATTATTCGCGATGCAGGGGAGATAATCAAACAACAGGAGGCGAGAGCACGGGGAAACTAGCAGAATTCTTTCACCAAGGCGATCACCAACTCGTCAATCACCAGCTCGGCGATCACCAGCCCGACGATCCACCACTCTTCGCTCTCCCACCAGAAGACGTACGACTCGGCGATCRCCAAGTCGAAGGACAASTCACCGGTTTAGGAGACACAGGCGATCGCGCGAAGAGAGTTCTGACGAAGAGACATCAGAGACCGTGGCTGAAAGTGTTCCCGAGGAATTCTTACTTCTCGGACACCTCTCAGCAGAGAGATTCTTGATACCGTTGACAGAAGGAAGGTGAAAATTCCAACATTGGATCCGTTTGATGGAACAATAGACCCGGATGATCATATGGCCGCCTACAAGGCGTAGATGGGCGTCCAAACGGAGTGTGAAGCCTCTTGGTGCAAATTTTTCMCAACTACCTTAAAGGGCATGGCGCTTACCTGGTTTAGTGAACTTCCTTCGGGATCCATCACAAATTTTACGGTATTGGAAGCCCTATTTCGACAGCAGTTTATTGCTRCAAAACGCCACGAGGTTACAACTGTAGCCTTAATGAGTTGCAAACAAGAACAAGGCGAAAGTTTGAAAGATTACATAAAACGATTCAATGCGGAATCCTTGAAGATTTCAAATCTGGAAGATGCTGTGGCTTTTGCGTCCCTATTGACCGGACTACGTCCAGGGCATTTTAAGCAAGATTTAATGATTCAAGATGTGAGAAAATACTCAACTGCCATGGAAATGGCGCAGAGATACATTTGTGCCTCCGAAGCAAATCAAGGCGATCCCCCCAATAAGAAGAAGACGGATGATAAGCGGGATCGTTCCAAAGGCGATCAACRTAATGGTGAYCGACGTAATGACAATCAGGGGGGCGACAAGAAGAGAAAATGGCGAGATGATGGCGTTGACCCTCGGTAAAATGTAAACCGAAGAGAAATTTTTCTCGACATAAAAGAAAGCAATATGCTCCCAAAGCCCCGACCTATTCAAACATCTGAAAATCGAAGGAACAAGAATTTATGGTGTGAATACCACAGGGATTGTGGCCATACTACTCGGAACTGTAACRAGTTAAAAAGGGCCTTGGATAAGCTGGCTGATGAGGGCAAGCTAAACAAGTATGTTAACAAGGAGAACGCCAAGAAGAAAAAGCCAGCCAATAGCGATGACACTGACGTTATGGTGGGAGTAATTGCTGGCGGATTGGCGTCAGGCGGTCCCAGTAACATAGGAAGAAAGCAGCAMTTATATGAACTAAGGCATCAGGCTCTAGATGCAGAAAAATCCTCCCCACCGCCTTGTCCAACCATGATTTTTGACAACAAAYCCTCAAACCCAGTTAGTTTACCACATGATGATCCGTTGGTCATTGAATTAAAGGTGGCGAATGCGAGAGTACGGCGGGTACTCGTTGATTCTGGAAGTTCTTCAGACATTATCACATATGAGTGCCTCAAGCAGTTGAAGTGTGGTGATGAGAAGCTCGAGCCTTTGTCCCAACCGTTGGTAGGCTTTGGCGGCCATAATGTGTATTCCAAGGGCACGATTCGCCTGCCAGTGCGACTGGGCGAGAAGGGACATGGGCGAGAAGGGACATGGGCGCTCATTGATGATTAAATTCATCGTGGTCGATATTCCCCTGCCATACAATGTTATCATTGGGCGCCCCTTACTCAATCAAGTGAAGGCGGCGATCTCCACATACCAGCTGTTGCTGCAGTTTGAAACAGATAACGGAGGAATGGGAAAGCTATATGGCGATCAGAAGTCCGCAAGGGAATGCTATGTTAACAGCCTGCGGGGGGTAACGACAGTAGATTCCCCATCCAGTAGCAGAAAACGAAAAGAAAGTGAGCGTGTTTCTACAACGACCCCGATGGATGTATACATTGCC
>SNQN01003254.1:12360-28111 GCA_008642245.1 Bassia scoparia
TGTTCTGAAACAACAACCTAAGTCGCCATTTGAACTGTTCAACTTTGATAAGCCAGAAAATTAAACAAAAGGGGATGAAACATCAAATTCGAACTAATTTGACTTAACAATAACCAAGCTAAACCAAATTCACACAAAGCAGTCAACAAACATAATTTAGATCAAAAAAWCGAAAATAAAAATTGCCCTAATTTATAACACAACTATAATTGCATTAGTACAGTAAAATTATCCTGAAAATTGAAGAGTCAATTGAAGTTCATTACAATTTGTGCATTACCTTAATATATCAATCCAACCACACACATTCATCCGTAAAAATTCAATTCAGAGCCCACCTCCAAATGAAATTCCAAAATCAGATTCAAACTAGTACAAATAGTCAGAACAAAAAAAAACAGGGAAGCAAAATTCGGACAATCAAACAACAAATAAACCACTGAAATTGCACTCAAATTGATAACACTAGTTCAGAAATTAGCCTAACAAATTTGAATAAAATTCAGGTTATTTTCACAACTGAACTTGCAACAATATCTTCAACAATTTTAGCAAAGCAATTTGAAATCTGCATCAAATTTAAACCAAATTGCAGTCATATAACAACTCATACCACCACCAAAACCGCATCTCCTAAACGACCCACAAAACTCACGCATAAATTCGAACCCTAAACCCTAATTAAATCATAATTATTCAAACCCTAAGCCCTAAATTAGATAAATTAGAATCCTAGACCCTTATCAAATCATAGTTCAAATAAAAAATTAGAACCCTAAACCATTATTAAAAATTAAAACGAACAAGAAAATTTTTCTTCCTAAATTTAAACACAATTATGCATCAAAGAGAGAAGAGAAAAGAGGAGGACCTTGATGCACGACTGCAATGGAGAAGAGAGGAAGCTTGGGCGATGAATGAAGGCGGCGAATGAGACGACGAACGCAGATGATGAATGCGTGGAATTTTAGTAGTCGTGAGTGATATGGAGGTGAGTGAAATGTAGATGAGTGTTATGTCAAATGTCGAAGGGAGGGAGATTGAAAATGAATTACAAGTATTTTTTATTTTTATTTTTAAGTGTGCTCCAATTTTATTTTTAGTATTGAAGTGTCTTATATACTTATATTTTGATTGCTAGTTTTTGTAACCAACATATTAATATTAGTTACATATAATATGTTTAGTTCATCTAAAGCAAACTATTTGTAACTAACATTTTCTTTGATAGTTACTTTTATTGTTTTTTGTAACTAACATTTATTGATGGTTACAACTAATACCTATAAGTAACCAWCTTTTCCAAATGTTGGTTACAAAAAAGTAATTGGTAACTAACAATCAGTGTGATGGTTCCAAATAAGCGGTTACTTATGTCCGTTTTTCCACTAGTGAATATTCAAGGATATAGTCTTAACATTCAAGAACCTGGTCTCAATATACACCAACATAAGTTGCATAAATTAGGACCTTGTCCAAAAAAACATTACCTAAACCTGGGCCTAAACCTGGCAATAATGTTCAAAAATTGTCTCATTACCTCGAAAACATCAGTCTTGCATTCCAATTAGTGTTCTAAAGTTTACATTCCAATTAGCATTTACAACACAAATCAATTCATTAATTAGGGGCTCATTTCTTCCAAAGTAGTGTCTTCACCTTTTCCATTGCCTCATTGTGGTGATTCATCGTGTCTTCACACAAAAGCCACTGACGGTCCTCCATGGTCAGATCCTAAATAAACAAAAGTTCAATTATATTTTGGAAAAACCACTAAACCTGCCGATCCAAATTGATCATATGAGCAAAAAAAATTGAAAATAAAACCACTAAACCTACCGATCCAAACTGATCATGAAATCGATCAGCACTCTTCTTCACAACCATCAGTAAGACCATACCCGATGACAAGCTTAAGTAATATAATAGGCAAGTGCTTAAAGTTAGGACCCATCATTATACCAAAAGGCAAAAAAGCAAACTAAACAAACTACTATGTGCAGAAATCACAAGTTCAGTCAAACCCACCCTTCACGAGAGCAAAACGAATGTACTCTACTATACTCATACAAACACCCACCTACCCACGATAATGAAACCTTTGCAAAATACGATCAAGAGCTGCAAGCTACACATCAATTGAACAATGTTATAAAGCCTTCATGTAGAAATAAATGAAATACCATGGGTTATGGTTGCATTGACGATTCCATTTTCAAATTGTCTCATTGTGAATATGAACCACGAACCACTTAGGCCATTATACATATTTCGTTCTATTCACAGAAAAATGCAATACCCCACCAAACACCCCCCCCCCCTCCAACACAAGAAACAAACACTCCACAATTTACGCATATGAGATTACTTTACATTGTGCTAATTCAGATATGCCAAATAACATGTCAATGACAAATTCTTTACACATTAACCAAGCATTGAGGACCCAATCAAGAATTTGAGATACATGTGCCATCGACTCCTCAGACATAACATGCCCGGCACCACTGACAACACATCCCACTATTTTCAAAATATAAGCATTTCATTCAGATCGCAAATCCACAAATCATACACCATCTACTGTAGAAAAAACATAATTAAAAAACTAATAGCACTACTTACAAGCAAATATGGATCGATCAGTTAGCTTCTTGCTACTCCTACCCACCTGTTCTCCCATACCTTGAAATACCAACCTTAGCAGCTACCTTAACATACTACAAAAATGAACAAAGAACTTTAGGAAAGAAATAACCACTATATAATATGACAATAATGTTGGAGACCACCGAGTTAAGCTTCAAATACGTTACCAACTTAATGCATTACCAGACCACTTAGAAACAAACACACCCAACCTGATAAAGCACAGCACGCCCGCAAGTCACTCTAGCATTACTTCATCTACACTATCACAATACTTTAAAATTAAATACACCAACAAGAGGGAAGTACAATCTTATTCTAATAATCGATAAAATCCCAACAAAATAAAACTAAAAAAATGTTCACACAACAATAATAGCACAAAGAAAACAAATTACACTTTTACCTACAAAATAAAAAAACATTAAAACATTCATAACTCAAGCGATTACTTCATCTGCACTATCACATACCTTTACTAAATGAAATACAAATACATAAAAACATAATTAACCACAAGAAAAAATAAACTACCTGATTCCGCTCCTTGAAATTCCGCCACAACTTTGCCAGATTGTTTCGTCATATTCGGCATACTTTATAGGTCCTCCACTTTTCATGAGTCCTTCCGGAACTTTTAGTTAGAACGACAACTCCGTCGTTGTATACTATAGACCGCAGAAACTAATTTTTCCAAGGCTTGGATGAGCCGCCACGTCACTTATATAGAGTAGGTAGGACGGAGAGAGTAGCAGTATAATAGCACAAGAGCGCAAGCAGCAGCAGCATTATTATATAGTATTATACACTATATATGCTCCTGCCATCCTTTTCATCCATATCCATAGGGCTCTGCCCATCCTTTTCACCCATATCCATAGGGCGTGATTTAGGTCCGCCTCCTTGCTCTTTAGAATTCAATTGTCTATCTTCATTATTTTCTAAACCGAAATATTTTAATCAATTAAAATTTTAATTATTTTATCCCTTTTGCAACTTTATTTGTAAACCTGAWTTCATGAAATTATTTAATCAATAATACGTGAAATTCAAGTATAACCCATCGTACCATCTTTATTTGTAAACGACGACTTACTCTTCTTCTTCCTCAGATGGCCAAATGGGTTTGCACTACAATATWTACGACGTTTCATAACCTTCCTCTCAGAGGACGACTTCCCGTAATAATCTGGTGAATTGCACCTTACTCCTCTACCACCATCAACCCTACCTGAGGTAGAATTTATTGGTTTTGAATCCCTTATCCTTAGGATGATGCTCCCCATATGCAACATCAAGGCACTACAACAACAACATATATAATTTCATTAGGCTCCTGATATGAGATATATTACATTAGATATATACATTCATATTATAAAACTTTGTCTTAATTGAATACATGTTTATCTTAAAAATACCAAGAAGACCTTCTTCAAATTAATCTAGGGAATGAGGAATACAAAACCAAMCTGAGACTTGAGAATGAAAAAGAAAGAGCAATAGAATACATGAGGAATTTGACACATGAAAAAAATTAGCTATGCATTTACAAGGGCTTAGTATAATCAAGAGTCTAATCTAGCACTTTAAGTTTACAAAAAATATTAGTATAATTAAGAGAGGAAATGACTATCCCACATAATCTTTTAACGCACTACAAACGATCAAAATTAAGCTACAATACCTCCAGCTTCCCAAAGTCACCAGATGGCAACTTATCAACTTTCAGGGCTTTTTGGATTTGCGAGTTACCCCACCCTTYAATCCTAGGAGAGTGCAACCAATTAAGTGGTTTTCTTTTCAACTTGTCTAGGTAAAATATCTGGAAAAAGGAAAAAAAACATATATCAAAATCCACTCACTTGTATACAACTTGACAGGAAAAGATAATCTAAACTTACTACCAAAAACATTGTGCATCCTCCACAGCCCGGAGCATAGCCTTGAGCGTGAAATGTCTTCGCAAACTTCATCAAGTAAAACATCAAATGGTCAAGCACAAGACTGCACCAATCGTACTCATTTGCCTCGCGAAACAAGGTTGCAGCAGGGACTAACTTCACTGACAACTTGTGGCGTGTGGTGGGACATAAAACCTTATTCAAAGGATATATTAGGAAAGCTCATTTAAATTCTAATTCATCCACTTCCTCCTTTTGCACCACTGCTTATATGTCACTGCCGACTAGACCACGTGTTTGACCATACTGAGTCCCAAATTTTTTCCAAATTTGTTTCTCGTCCTCCCTCATTGCATCATTCAATATTTTATTGGGAACAGTTTTGCCTTCACATGGTATCCCCAACACCCAACTCACATGAACGAGTTCAAGAGAGAACTCCTTGCCATCCACAGTCAACAGTTCTCTAGATTTAACATCCACACGTGTGGCTAACCAGTAGCACAGTGTTCTAGGCAATCCTTTACYTGCCAAAGACAACAGACWCTTAAACCCCATTTGTTCTACCCATGTCCTTTTTTGGACACCAAAACCACTCACCACATTCCCAAAATTCTCAATCCTACATCTCACATTCGGTACTTTCTCATAATTATCCGGCAGAGTTTGAATAACATATGCTTCCTCCTTAATCCGACCACCAACACTCAAAGTATTATCCTGTTCACACATATCAGTAAACATGATCCAAGTAATAATTTAGTACACATGATCCAAGTAAAACAAATAATTCAATACACAACCCTTGCACTACAAGTTTACAACAAGTAAGAACTCACCCTAAAACATTCGTCAACAAACTTCCTCCAACAACCTCCAGTTTTGGCCTTAGAATTCTTCAACATAGGTTTCCACTTCTCAACAACCTTACTAGCTCAAGTCAAATCATWTACATTACAGATCATCGATAATTAAAAATTAACCACTTTAGGAAATAAAGTAGTTACACAGCAGTACATTTTTCATGCACATCCAAAACTATCACAATTATGGAGATCATGTAATCAAACAATACTAAGAGAAATGGTTGAGGATTTTGGTTGATTGCATTTAGAGATCATTGAAAGGGTAAAACAACCCTGTTGAGATTCAGAACAGAATTGGTTGAGGCCAAGAGTAAAACATACTAGAAATAGAAGGCAGACTTGTTATAAGTAAAAATATTATTGGACAAACATCAATAAAAAAATTGAAGAAGCTAATGCGCAGAAAGTGATGTGCATAAACAAGTAGAYAGACCAAGAATAAAAATCAATTGAATGATAAATTGATGGGATCTAAAACAACTTATACATGAACTGATATACTTACAAAGCTAATTAAAGGCAAGCATCATTCAACAAGAACTAGAATCCTATAGCATCAGGATGGTCCTTGTGACAGAAAGGAGTATGCACTAGCATAGGTGTTTTTCTTTTTTATTTTTGATGGAAACTAGTGTAGGTGTTCTTAGTACAACTTGTGTAAGGAGATCGAAATAGATCATATACTAAATGAGGCAGTTCATAAAGAAAGTCTGATTTGAAAGAATATTGGATAATTGCACTGTAACTATAAAATAGCAAACTGGAAAAGTCCAATTCAAAAAAGCATCACCAGATATATCTTCGTAAGTAAACCACCCCCTTCAGTCCATAATAATATATGTATGACCAATATGCATTTGGATGAAGGCATAAGACCCATATAGRAGGTTACATATACATAGGTTTGAGAAGGAAAAGTTTTAGTTGAAATAATTATATCACACGCTTAAATAACCATTAGGAACWAAGAAGAGTTTGATTAACTCTGCCTTTTGAATGGAGTAGCTCCACAAAGCAATTTAAAGTGAATGTAATCACTATGCAGAAACAAAGAGAGATGTAGGATGTAAGTTCCTTCTATGTATRAATTGAAAGCAGACTATTTATCCCATGAAAAGAACTATTAATTTTACYTAAGTGAGAATTCAACTCATGAGAAATTTGATATGCCAAACTTTTGTCAGTTATTTGATGTATATGTATTAACGTATGGTTTATTCCGCTCATTCTCTTGTACCTTTGGTTGATTTTGGCCGTCCTTAAGGCGCTTTTTGCTACTAAATATTGTTGTATTTAGTGTTTTCAATTTAATTCAGTGAATCTATTCATAGCCTTTTGGATCGATTTTGGATGAATTAACCACACTAACAGAGCTTACAGGAGTAGCACGAGCCTAGATTAAGAGCGGTAAAGAAGCTAAGCAAAGAGGAAAGATCAAACTGATCCCGATTAGCAAGGCAAACCGATCGGTTCAGGCCCTTCCCCAAACTAGATCGGTTTACTCAACCGATCCGGTTTGAGGTCGGTTTGGCCGAATGAAATCTGCTTTTGTCTTTGGCTTTAATTTGGCGAGGGCTATTTTGTAATTTGGATAGCATCAATTTAATTCAGAAAATCCAAAGAGTATTTAGGGGAGAAATCCTAATTTTATATAATGAACTTTGATTATTATATTATATGTATCAATTCAAAAACTAAATTATCGTATTGTTGAAGAATGAAAGACCTAAGTTGTTAATTCAGCTTTGGAATTCAATAAAGATCGTCAATTATTCATCAACTCTTTTTGCGCCTTTTTGCTAAATTACTTACCCTTTAATCTAAATTCTAAGTATGGTGTTTTGGAATTTTTTTATGCTTTTAATTATGTTTTTTCCATCGCCATTACATGTTGTAATTTCAATATGAGTGAGTAGTTCAATTTCCTAGGTGCCGAATTGGGGATTATAGCAATATGATTTGGGCATGATATTGGCTTGATTCGATTCTTAACTTGGCAATTAAATCATTCCTATTAGGATTGTTCTTAATGGTTAATCATTTCGTAGGGTCCCGACTTAATGAGGCTTAATTTATTAGTCAGCGAGTCTTAGATTTAGCGATTAAGACTTAGCAAAAAAATCAACGTCAACAGGTAGAACAAGACTATCCTAGGATTCGAGAGATACGGTTAGGAGTAAAGGGGTGTTAACGAGCCGAGCCCTGCTCGAGGCTCGTCTTCGAGCTCTGGCTCGAAGTTAGCTCGAGCCGAGCCTCATCGAAGCTCGGCTCACGAAAAGTTACAACAGGCCTCGAAATATTAATTTTATCTTTTTTATTTAACCTAAATATTATAAAATTAGTAGTAATAATTATGATTAAACTTAACAAAAAATTAGAATATTCCATAAATATTTAACTATATATATGTTCTTAAGAAGTCATATTTACGTATAGTTTTCGAAATTCCAATATAGCTTTAATGTATTTTGAACTTGACATCTAAGGCTGCGACAAAAGCTCGAGGCTCGGCTCGAGCTCGAGGATATTCGTACGAGCACTAACTCAAAATGCCCAGAGCTCGGCTCGGCTCCGGCGCGTAAACACCCCTGTTAGGAGTAGTTCTATGGTTCATTTGATTCGAAAGAACTTTGACCCTATTTTGATTGTGCCTTGTTATGAATTGTTGATGCCAAATTGTTGCTAATTACTGCTATAGTGAACCATAGCCTTAAATTCTTTAGTTATAGTTTAATCCTTTCAATCAATCATTCTTGTTAGTCGTAATTCGATACAAACTCAAATCAAAGATTCTTTTATTAGTTTRGATGCTTTAATTCAATTATTCTATGATTGTTGCTTCTTCGTGGATACGATCTTGTTACCACTAGCTGCATAGTTAGTCTTGTTATAGGTATTTTTGATAGGTACGCGACAAGCCTGTAAGGTCATTAACTCATTATTTGTTGTAYATGAATGAGGAAATTTGTTACAACTCAAAAGTTGTTGTAGATAGTTGATAGTTTGATACTTTTGCTCCAGCAGGAGTATAGTTGTACTTAATACAACAATACCATTTAGTTGTATACAAGATTACAAGCATTCACTAATTACATTATACTTGGTTTTAACTGTTTGGAGTTGTAGTCACAAACYCCACAAGTTCATCTATAATATTCGTGAAGTAGCATAGCTGACGATGATGACCCTTCATAGGTCACATAGCTTTGAGACTTTTAGTAAAAACGAATTACAATGCAAGGACTCAAGGAGTATATTATTTTAATTCAGCTRCACGCATGCAATGAGTCACATATCTTTGAAAAAACAGGATAATGACAYTTACAAGTACTGGAGATGTTCAAGAGTAGCAAGTTCAAGCACTATGTGTCCAGAAAGRTTGGAATKGCCAAGATCTCTGCACCATAAATCATAACATTATTAACATCAATCAATTTAGAGTCATTCTATTGAGAAACCAAAATCTAAGGCCAGCAATTTTACATATCAAGGACAAGTTACAAAAGAGATCAAATACAGTTGATAAAGGACAAGTTACACTATCGAACAACAATTCCAATAGAAAGTCCCTGAAACTATAAGTCCATAAAATTACACTATCTTCAGGCRTTTGATGCAAGTGCAAATACCCAACAAATATCATAAAACCCTAAATTTTCAAACAACCAACTCCAAAAAACTTCCAAATTAAACCCTAAGTCATAAAATTTCAATCGAACAAACCAAGGAATTTTGCAAACTAAACAAACAATTCAATTTCAATCGAACAAATTAAAACCACATTATTCTTCCAAAAAAAACAAACAAGTCCATAAAATTACATGACTTAGACATTTCAAATTATGCAAAGACAAGGCCTAAATCCACAAACATTTCAATTACATTTGATATTTGCCCTAATTTCTTCCATTGAAAATGAACCACTTACCGACTCTTCTTCGTCGTATTTTCCACTCGTCAATGGCAGTTTCTTCAAACCGAACTAGATTGAATCTCCCACTCGTCGGCAGTCAATGGAATGAAGATTTCGAAGTTTTTCAAGAAAATGGTGTTTTGATTTTTGGAAGGAGAGAGAAGTTGCAAAAGTGTTGAAATGTTGAAAGTTGTTTGACCCCGTTATGTGAATAACAGCCTCACGTGACTTCTCCAACCCTTCATCACTAGCGAAATGACCAAACTACCCTACGCTATACTCCTAGCTGYACTAGGTTTATCACTTCTCTAATTGTTTGCTTCCAATCTTTACACCGGTACACCCAYTCTTCAGTAACAACCCATTAAAAGCCTAACATCGTTAAAATGTTCGGAGCTCCAAATTGCATAGGATTGGAACTGTAAATTTGGAGCTTTGGTCATTTTGTCAAGTACATAGGCAKGGAAAATGTCATTGTGAAATACTGCATCCGTTTTTATATAGTTTTTATTTCACTTTTCACATTTGCTGAATCATAATTTTAAACCAAAATATCTCATCAAAAATCACCTAATACTTTAAAACAAAATAAAAGCAACTTTTTTGTACAAATCATCCAATAACTTTTAAAAAAAATTAAAAATAACCTCCTAATAACTAAGTTTTTTTTTCCTTTTGTAAGAATCAACCTTAATTTGTAGGAGCATGTCATTTTTAAATACCAAAAGCATTAAAATGTTGAGTAAAATTTTTCGTCTTTCATAAAGTTATAGATCCATTCATACAAATATAAATATTATGTTTCTAAATTGTAAGATGCATTTTCAAGCATAATATTAATATAGATACATTATCCGTGAATTCTGAATTTTATATAGAAAAAAGTTAACAAACTAACATAGTCCTTATGGCTATAAATAAGAAGACAAAATAGTACGTAAAATTTGAAAAAGTAACATTTATTGCWTTGATTTGCATGTAATTTTTTCATAAATTCATAATTTTTTACCATTTTAAAAAGTATATTAATGTTTTATCACTCTTATGTCTAACCCTTACGGCTACATRTGCGGATATGCCCTCTTATAGAGTGTCCAATTTTACATTGTACAATATGGCAATATACAACTTTGGAACATGTGAATATTATCTTTTATTTATATGTTGAATTAGAGTTGAGATCCTTTAGAATTTTAAAAATATAGAATTGTAGATTTGTGAGAATGTAAGTTTTTAATTGTTTTTGTTGTACTTTTATTTTTAATTTTGAAATATATACTACAAGATGAATACTTCGTATTAGTTATTGATCTTTTGTAAAAGATTTAAATTTATTGAATTGAGTGAGTGTTGCAGATTATCTGCCCTCAACAAACCAAAGCCCATTCATCAATCATCGTTGTTAAACCTTGAAGTCTAAAACCAAAAAAAAAAAATCCCAAAATCCCAAGAAGAAATGGCGCGAATATTTGGCGCCATGAATTCGCACTTCATACCCAAAACCCTCCCTTTATATAACCTCCTAAACCCTCCTCAAATCCCATCTTTCTCGTCATCAAATTTCAAACCCTTTCTTCAATTCTCCTTCAAATTCAGTAGTTCATCAATACAAGGTCAAATGGCGGAAAACAACGCGCCTTCTCAAAGCCCAGAAAYCAAAGAACCTTCAACCAAACTTCAGAAGCTTCAACCGCATGAAAATGGCGATGATCGTGATTCTCTCTCCTTCTTCAAGGTTAAGAAGCTCTCTGATAGGGCTGTTCTTCCTTCTCGTGGCTCTCCCTTTTCTGCTGGCTACGATCTTTATAGGTTTGTTCATTTTTTATTTCATTTAATTTTTAAAATCTCWAACCTATTTTGCTTGAATTAATTATTGTTTGTTGTTTTTCGTAGTGCGATTGAGACGAAGGTGCCTGCCAGAGATAAAGCGTTGGTTTTAACTGATCTGAGTATCGCTGTTCCTCCAGGAACTTACGCCAGAGTTGGTATGTTTCTCTCTCTCTCTCTCACTCCAATTTTCTCATAAATGACATTGATTTTACCTCAGAATTAATCTGTTTGATCCTGTTTTTCTTTAAAGCATTTCATTGAGCATTTGCTGTGTATTGAATTGATTGACTGTATTTCATATTTCCTTTTATTTTGAAACGATAACCACAACTGTACTCACATAATACGCTTTTGGTTGAAGATTTTTTGTTTGAAGCATTTTATCAAACGTTTGGAGTGCATTGGTAAATATTTCACCAATTATAACATCGGCAACAGTTTGCTTTCTTAGCCATTATGCACATTGAATTGAGTTGGTAATTGTATTTGAAACATATCAARCATTTTGGTGTGCTAAAGGATATGATTTGATAAGATTTTAAGCTTGATAATCAATGTTGTCCTCGTTGTAGTAGACACATCAAGTATTAAGTTGAGTTAAATATGATTAAGCCACAATGTCAAAATGCTGAAACTCAATTGATCTTGTAATATTTGCAGCTCCAAGGTCGGGACTGGCATGGCAGAACTCCATCGATGTCGGAGCAGGTGTAGTAGACGCGGATTACAGGGGGCCAGTTGGGGTGATTCTGTTCAATCATTCTGATGTCGATTTTAAGGTGAAACAAGGAGATCGCATTGCACAACTGATCATTGAGAAGATCATAACTCCGGATGTTATTGAAGTCGAAGATTTGGACTCTACTGTCAGGGGTGCTGGTGGGTTTGGTTCTACTGGTGTTTAGATCAATGTGATGGGTTTCTGTGACTGTTGGTTCTAGACTTGTAGTAGTTTACTAAATTGTTGGTGACTAATAGACATTGCTGTGGTCCATTTTGCATATRAAAGTAGTTTGTATGAACTTCAACCTTGTATCCATGGCATTGGCTTGCTATTAACGGAACTCATGGTTAATGAGTGATTGAGAGCGATATATTGTATGGTTTTGAAACGCGCGATATAAATTTGTATGGAACTCATGGTTAATGGAATTATGCTTGCAGCTTGCATAATGTTGCTTATGAGGGCTTTGCCGCCCTTTTAAAGAAAATGTTTTCATTGATCGAGTTGCCGTGGACTATGAATTTAATCTCTAATATCTAGCTACTTTTCCATCCTTTCGGCACCAAAATTACTTCTGGTGCATTGTTTTGTTTCATCATTAATTCATTACACTACTTTTTATCTGGTATTCTAGATTCTATGTACAACGGTACAATATATTCATGACTCGATCATGTACTAAATTATTTATGCCGATTCATTTCCTCATAGATCGCCTTCAAATCTATTTTCCACAAGTAGGGCATCTTCTTCCATTGATCGATCTAAAAATGAAAAGAATTTACAAAAAAACACAATTCACAATCTCACAAGATAGTTGGGTCATACACTCTTTTTACTTGTTTTAGCAGCATTGATTGAAATTTCTGATCTTCATTGCTCTCCCTAACAGACTTCAAAACATAATGTCATGACATATGAACCATGAGAATTGATACCTGTTATTAGCCAACTCAAACATGGCATCCTTTATAATTTGATTGCAACAATAAATAACGGCATTGCCAAACTATAGCATATATTCAGTGTGACAAAAAGGATCAAAATTGCATATTATACCATAGTGCTTGATTTGCAATTATTCCATTTGCTAAACAGCCAAAAAAACAAACAACGCTTTCATTCATTAAGCAATAGCAAACAACAACAATGTGTGATGTTGAATGTCAGACGAATCTGAATCGATAGTAATTTTCCATGCGAGTTTATTCGAGAGCTTCAACATGCATTGAAGCAAGCAAGTTACACCTCAGGTAATTTAGTTGGAAGCTCAGCAGGAACATCAGAACTCTCCTGCAAGAAATAGGCATATGTTAGAATAATACTTTATTTGATTTTATTTTTTTATATCAGATTAATGCAAATAAAGTACACAATACAAAACTAAATTAAACCTACTGTAAGACGCTGTAAACGACACAAATCTTATTGTCAGCTAGCTTTACTTGTTCTCTATTAACCTTTGTAATCTTACACAAATCGAATTGTTTTCCAAAGCTCACTATCTTCTTAATTGTCCAAAGTAAATATAGAATCTCACTAATCATATCTAAAACTACTTGCAGTGAAAAAAATAAATGAGTGTTCTATAAAAAAGATAAATTTTCCCACAATTCCTATACATTTTGAAAAAGATCAGCATGTAATCCACTCATAGGCTCATAGCTAAATATTTATTATTCCGTATGTAGTTTTTCCAATAAAAAATTTATTTATTATATTAAACATGAATACATTACACAAAATTTACCTGTAAATATTTTGTTAGCACAGTTGTAGTGCTGAAATTGAAGCCTTTGACTTCTTCATTATTAGCGCGGGATGCATGAAGCTGCTTCCGGACCTGAGTTGCCAATGACTGCATACCAGAGAGAAACCATAGAGAATAACCTCAGAAAAAGAGAGAGAAAAGATTACATACAGTTCAGACTTCACAGGAAGAACTCGAGCAAGAAAAGTGAAAATCTCACAAGGTTTACACTTCTAGTTAAACTTTTATTAGATTAGCATAAATGGGTTTAGGCAACCCAATAAGGAGTCGGCCCACTTACAAGCCCCTAGAGGTTTCATCCCAAAACCAATTGGTGATTGGAACAACTCCTAAGCTTATCAAGTGATTTTGTCTCTCTTCTTTCCAATGTGAGACACATGCTCAACAACGGGATTTAACACTTGAAATTTGTCAGAACATAAGCAGTGTTTTACCTTTCCTAGCTCAACTCCCCACTGATCGAAAGAATTGATACCCCATACAAAACCTTCAACTGCAATTCTATGTTCATAGATGGCCAGAAGCTGCAAGATAAATAACAGTTAAATCATGTAATTAGGTGACATCCATGCTTAATATGCAAGTGGATCAGGATGGAACACAGATAATTTAGTCTGACCCAAAATTAGAATCTTGAAAGAGGTAGGAATATCTAACCTGTCCCACATTATATGCAGTGAGAGATGGAAGTAAAAGGCTCACAGAAGGACGATTTCCTGTAAACGTCTGTACAAGAAGTATGGTGTTATACAGCGAGTCACCTCCACGAGATTAAAGAGATGTTTCAGAAAAATCACCTTATGGGGGATAAGATGTGGAGAGACATTCTCCTTCTGCAATTCTTCTTGAGTCTAAAAATACAACAACAAAACATTTAAGACACCCAACCATTCTGCAACTAAGCCGGGTGATGTAGAATTGTAGATTAATATGAGAAACTGAGAACTGTTGTAGCAGAAACTGTGGTAATATAATTATATACTGTAAATAATACAAGTTCAATAATATCTATGCTAAACTAATGCAAACATTCTAAATCTATGCTAAACTAATGCAAACATTCTAAGTGAGATCTTCAAGTAATGAGTAGAATAAAAGAAATCCTTGAGAGAAAAATTCAAGGTTCGATAATTTGTGGGAAGTCCGCGCAAGTATTAAATTTGAATTCCACTTAAAAAAATATATACCTTTCCATATGCTAAGGCGTCTGGCTGTGCAAAGAAGTTAGACATGAGCTCATCATGATTACTCACTACTTCACCTGAAAAATTCTTTGTCAGTGAAGATAAAAGCCACAAGCACTGTATTACATCTTCCATCCACTCACTCTATTGAGGTGGAAAGAACAATTGACACTCTTGATATAAACCAGTTCGTTAAGGTACCTTTGAGATATACAGGTTGCTGACTTTTTGCAATTCCAATAAAATCACAGGGGATAACACGTCCCTGAAGGAATAAAACCAGAAGTCTCAGAGACATGGCTTTGGCATATGGTATAAGGCTTGGGTATGAGCTTTTTATTTCAAGATTTCCAACCATTCAAGCACGTCAAAAGCGCATGTACAAAGTGCTACAAAAAAAAATTACCCAAAAAAACCGAGCTGCTTAAGATAATAACTCTCAACAAAAGAGAGATTCATGTAGGAAGAAACACCAGGATGAAAGCAAATGTTGATGAAACATCTTCATGCCTTAACTACCCACAACCGACAGTCCTTCCACCTTCAAAACACCAACATACAACTACCAACAGCCATGGTTCCCGGTCATGGAACATGCTGGCTCTGATACCACGTTTGGTAAGAATCAAACTATGGAAAACTTGGGATAAGAGAGAAAATTTTATTATTGATAGAAAAGATACAAGGAAGCCTCAATTCGAKAAGAGGATGGTCTCCTAATGAGTTAACACAATTTAATATCTGATAGCTTTCCTAACATAAGTTCATCTTTTTATAAGACAACTCATAATTAATGACAGCTCAGCAAGATAATACTCCTCACTGTTAACAATACAGTCTTTTTAACAACTAATTAACCCATAGCTCTTATTATTATTATTATTATTATTATTATTATTATTATTATTAT
>SNQN01003254.1:30636-63300 GCA_008642245.1 Bassia scoparia
TCCAAACGCTCAACAAACCTAAAAGCGCCTGAAGAACATAACAATAGCTCAAATAAAGATTTGCACCAACAGATTACAAAACTTAGACATTGATGAAAGATGCATAATTAAGACAGACAAATTCTATTCTCCTACTATTGCATCACCCAATCAAAATGTGCAAATAATTGAATAAAAAGAATACAACGATATACCTATTGACCAAAATACTTTAAACGCATAATTAACACATCTTATCATTTTGTCCAACAGATACTGATTTTGAAAACCTTGAGTGACCAAGTCTTGCTCCTCACCAGCCTAGACTACTATAAATAAATTGTAAATGTAAAAAAAAAAAAAAAGGTTAAGCTCCTTCATAATATAATATTTCCTTCATAATAATTAATAAAATACATGTTATTTGTATCTCAAAATCTTCTTCAATAATTAGAATAACAGATAGGATTACAATATTGTTGTATGCATAAACTAAGTAGTCTTTGCACCTTTGCACTAAATCAATAAAATTGATCCTAAAAATTTAACATAAACCATACATGGTACGGGCTAAAAACTAGTGTTCAAGAATTGCATAATGATAATGGCAGGCAGGCAATTACCGGTATATTTTTGTCCAAGGGTGCTGAGTAGAAGTGTTTATCAATGCTTGAAGCTCCCTTCAGAAACCTGAATACCAAATGTGAAATTTTCAGAGACATTGAGACTATCAACTACAAGGATGAAGTAATGTACATGCAGATGAAAAACTAAAGAAAATACAGGGAAGATAACATACTTTTCAACAATAGGAAACCCATACTGAAGAGACAAAGGTAAAACTCCGACTGCACTACAAACTGAAAGAAGAAATTCTTCGTTAGAGACTGTTATGGATGATAGCATCTTTCATGTGATTCGAGTGCACTTACCACTGTATCTGCCTCCAACCCAGTCCCAGAAAGCAAAAGCATTGTTAGGATCAATGCCAAATTTTTCAACGAGCTGCAAGGGGGGGAAGATAAAATAAAACTTATTGAGAGGGAAGTAGACAAAGGTTGCAAAGTCCAAAAGGATAACATTTCCTTTTGTTCTTAAAATTCGGGAACAGCTGGAAAGTTGTAGAAATTACTGTATTTATATTTTGCCCTTCCCTACCCATCCGTTCCTCCATCAAACTGGAGAAATGATGAAGAGTTATTGAAGTACAGATATAATGTCACATCTAAAGTATAAACTTACATCTATATGTAAGTCCAGCTGTAGTACTACCTATCTTTCCTGAAACTTTGGAGGTTTATTACACATGATGGCCTTACATAAAAAAATTCCTATCAAATTAAAAACTGACGTCATTAATCTCTATTATTTTTTAAATGAGTTGCAAATTARTCTAAAATATGTTGATTTAGTTTGGGAAAAGTAGTCTATAATAATTAATAAACACAAGCTTTTCAATAATGAGAAAATAAAAGGGATGGCTTCCTTCTTTTCTCTCATTTACATATTTCTCTAATCACATCTATGAAAGAGATGCTCACCGCAAGATTAGTGCTGACAGCCACCATGTGCTTTGCAACAGCAGCAGGCCTGCAATAACAACATAACCACACAAGTTAATTTATTCTGCATATAAACTCCAAATTGAATTGCAAAATAACAAGCATTCACTTACCCAAGAGCAGAGGAAATCCACTCCCTCATTGTCCGAGCATTCAACATGGTTTCAGCAGTAGTGAAAGTCTTTGATACAACAACAACTACAACAATATAGAAAAATTTAGACATCAACAAACCAATGAMAAGGTGTTGAAACTAGAAATTAGAAAAGCACGAGTTCATAATACTCACCTAGAGTAGTCTCAGGATTTAATCCGGTAAGATTTCTGGCGACATCAATTGGATCAACATTTGCCAGACTACAGCGTCATAATTCAAAGGATATATTAGGTCCAGGATGAGAATTCGACTATATTGTTCACTACTAACAAAATGCTTGAAATTTACTCCATGAAAATTTAGTGAACTGTTTCAACCACATAAGCCAAGAAGCAAACTAGCAAAGTATATATATTTGGCATGTTAGAACCTCTAGCTCTCAAACATCTCAAGAATCATGCAGAACCACTATCCAGTCTAAATATACACTCAATGTGAAATGTGACAAATATGTCTTCATCTTTTATCATCATAAAAACGAGTTAGAAATAGTTTTCATTGTTGGACACTACATTTTACTATTCTTTACAATAATAGGCAACATTGTTGGACATAGGCAACATCAGTAAGCGTAAGAGAATTAATCTAATAAGTAGGTCGACTACAATCAATCAAAAGCCTTAATCCCATGAGTGGGATCGACATCGACTACATAAACCGAAAGTGATTATTCCGTGTAGTCATCCACAAAGACCTTCATCCTTCATCCCCTACAACCAAAAACCTCAATCTCATGCAAAGCCATTTGCTTCATATTTTTTATAACTCCTTTTAACCAAGTCATTTTCAATCTCCTTCTACCTATTTTGAGCTATACATAATCCCACCCCTCCATGCTTGCTCCCCTCTTTGAACAAAACAATATTCCAAATACACAGTCTTACTCATACTTAGCTTAAACCGTCGAGATAGTCCTCCTACTTACCCTGTGTTAAAAAAAAAAAAAAAAAAAAAAAAAAAAAAAAAAAAAAAAAAACCTCATGCCCATGCAAATCTCATTGTTTTATATCTTTCTTAACTCCTTCTAACTAGATCATCTTCCATCTCCATCAACCTCTCGTAGAAAATATTCTCATAAGTGAGGTTATCTACATAAATTTAAAATGTTACTACATGCAATCACCAACAAAGATCCTCCTCCYTACCTTACAATCAAAAACCTCATGGCTTATGCTCATGCAAATCTAATTGTTTTATATCTTTCCTAACTCCTTCCGACCACATTGTTAGTATCCCTCAACCTCTCATAAGATCCCCATGCGCTCTTCGAATCGTGCACCCAAGTCTTCATCACACATACCAAATCAATGCAAACTCTACAAGTGGAAGTCCCCCTCTCCCCTACAACCCCAAGCCTAAAAAAAGGAGGGTTGTAGTAAGCAAAAGACAATAATGTAAAGCTTTGTCACATCATATGACATGAGACAAACCATTTTATAAATTCATTTTGGAAAAAAAAAAAGGTATAAGATATCCAATCAAGCTAGAATTGCATTCAATTAGTTGGACATTAATACAACATAGCATCAAGATATCTATAAGAAACAATGAGCCATTTTTTCTTAGAAATTGACCATGCTTGCCTAACAAACCCCCAAATTTTCTAGGATGAAGACTACCACATACACACAACTCCTCTTATCTTATTATAAAGAGGTTTGCTAGTTCGTTACCGAGAAATTCTCAATATAGCTTTTAGTTGAAGATGAAACCTAAGGAAGCGATTAGATCTAATGGTATACCAATGGATGTGTGGAAGTGTTTGGCCAAGGTTGGTATTGATTGGTAAACAAATTTGTTTAACAAGGTATGGAAGACTTCAAAAGTTCGAAAATCCCACGAGATTGGCGGAAGAGCACCTTGGTAGAACGAAGGAGATGCTCAAGATTTTAGAACTATCGGGGGATCAAGCTTATGAACCACGTTATGAAGTTGTGGGAAATGATGATGAAACACAGGTTAGGGGTATGCACAAGCATATCTGAAATCCAATTCGGTTTTATGCTTCGAAGCATGGATGCAATCCATTTGTTCAGGCAAATGATACAGTTTTATAGGGCGAGGGAGAAGGACCTTCATATGRTTTTCATTGATCTATAGAAGACTTATGAAAAGGTTCTAAGAGATGTGGTTTAATGGGCAATGTTGAAGAAAGGTATTCCATAAAGTTATATAGACTTAGTTAAGGATATGTATTGGATGTGTTCACAATTGTGAGAAATTGTGGTAGGTTGACAAAAGATTTCCCTATAACAATTTTAACACATCTAGCTTATAACCTCATTCTTAATTTTTAAATCGCTTACAAATCATTTGTTGCTACTTTAGTAGAATGAARGAAAWATATGAAGTAACCAAACCAATCCAAGATAAGGCACCATGGTGAATGTCGTCATCGTATTGGTGGATGAAACTATAACTAGGGTTGATTCCGAATTGGAGCAATGGAGGCAAAGGTTGAAATCTTAAGTTAAGTCAGAGAAAGAATAAGACAAAGTGACTGAGTATTCGGAATGCCATGTTGGGACACAAAGGGGGGCAAAAGATGTTCTCGTGAGGTTGGACGAAAATGATCTAGACATAAGAAGGTGTTTTGAATAGCACRGATCAATCGTTCAAAAGAATGGTGATATTTTACCAAGATGTGGCTTTGGGTAGTTTAAATGGAGAGCGATCAAAGAATCCCTTTAAAGTTGAAGGGGTAATTCCATAAGACAACCATAAGACTATAAGAGCAGTGTTGCTCGATGGTACAATTTGGGCTTCTAAGCAAGAGCACATTCAAAGGTAGGAGTCATGGAGATGCGAGATGGATGTGTGGGAACACTCTAAGAAATAGAATCAGAAATAAAGTTATCAACATGAAAAATTAAGTCAATGGGGGAAGGCATTGCAAGCAAACTAAGAGAAAAAAGTGTGTTGGTTTGGATATCTAAGACAGTATGAAGAGTGGGAGAGTGGGATCAGGGCAAGCGAGATAAGCGAGATGAGGTTGGAGGGAGGCTGAAAATGACTTGATTCGAAGGACCTAAAAACATATGAAGCAATTGGATTTGCTAGAGAACAAGTTCTCAATCGTGGGGATGGAAGAAGAAAATTTATGTAAATGACCACACCAAATGATCAATTTTGGTTCATGTAACCGACCTCAATTATGAGATTAAGGCTTTGATTGATTGATAAAAGAAAAAAGGAAATCCAAAAATGTGTCCAATCATGATGATCTAACAAACCCAATCAAAAAATTAAGAGCCTTCCACAAGCAAACTATTATGCATATGCCTACACATACACATTTACAAGTACATGCATAGTCAAAAGCATATATGTATATGTATCTTCTTGCATACATATGAAAGTATGTAAGGGAGCATGAGTATTGGCTGTATTTACCAAAAGATCTTGATTTCATAAAAGCACAAAGTATAAAAATGTGCAGACTTACAAACGTAGTTGACGACCTTTTGCACATTCAGCAGCCTCAGGTTCTGCACTTATAACAAATCAAGTAAGCACACAATGGGATAAATGTGAGTTAGCTAGGCTTTTGGCAACTTAAAAAACAGCCTCTAAAGCTAACCAATCGAAGGAGGCTGCGAGTTCCAACCTGTTTGGAGAGCTGTGTGAACAAAGAGAGGTCCTAAGAAACTCCCTCCAATACCRATTGCAACGACATCTACTAGTGGCTTCCCTGTGACTCCAACCTGAAAACAAGTTCTTATCGGATCAAGTTTTCGATTTGACAGAAAACCCAAACGAATCAAAAAGGAAAACAGATCGTAGTTACCCAGGAACCACTTCGGATTTTATCAGAAAAATCTCGGATTTTGTCCAGAACTTGCCACACATCAGGAACCACATTTTTKCCATCAGCATATATTTCTGTACCTCTTGCRGCACGAAGAGCGACATGGAGCACAGACCTATTCTCAGTACTATTGATCTGGTGGCATTCATTCATGGAAATGATAGCATTAGAAAGATAGACTTCTGAATTACTTAACAGGAACGRCAAACATTTGTAAAAGAGACAACAAATTTCTTGCAAAATTAAAATTAACTTTGCTTCAGATATATACATGATCAYTAACTTACATGATCGCCATTGAACATTCGATTAATCTTATCTTTCAGATGAGCAGTCTGTGAAACACAGGAAAGAATAATCAAATATGTCACATTTCACCATACAACTTTATTTACACAACAATATGACCTCCCCTCAACCCACCTTTGCTAGCTGAAACAACTTGTCAATGGTGTCAACTGTAGCATTTTGCCGCGAATAGTCCAACAACAACCCAGAAAATTCACTTCACAAAAAATGACAATAATTACAAAAACTCATAAAATTAACAATTGCACAAAAAGCTACTATATAATTCATAGAAAATATTACATTCTCATAAATCTCAACACCCAAAAATGAACAGAAAATTAATAGAGAGAAACATACACCATCATGGACTTGCATCTGTCAGCATCATTCATCAAATCACGAAGATGGGTCTTCTTAATTTCCTCAACATGTGTCTATAAATTATATTTACAAAAGGAATTCACAAAAAAAAAAAAAAAAAAAAAAAAAAAAAAAAACTCAGTAATTTGAAGGTGGATATTGGAAATTAAATCAACATATATATACATAATAGATCAAAGACAAATCAAACAAACTGTAAAAATAATACCTTTAAGTTTTTCCAAGCATCTGTATCACATATCAGTGTAGAAGATGCCATGATTCTGAATAAAAATTACATAAATTAGATCAAATATTTTCCAATGTAAAAAAAAAATAAAATAAAATAAAATAAAAAAGAAAGACAAATCTAACGCATAATAATCCGTGTTAAACAATGAAATCAATCAGATGTTATGATGAGAGATAGATAGTACTGAATAACAGGTCTTACCGTTAGTGGAGGTGGGGAGTGGTGAAGAGTTTGAGAGAAGAGATTTAGTGGGGTTACTTATTAACAGCAACAGGTGAGAGAGAAGAATGTTCAAGGCAAAAAAAACACAAGTGTTTTCAACAGAACAGATGACAACCTTTTTAAGAAAAAAAAAAGGTGATTTTAAGACCGTAATACGTGGATTTCTGTCAATTGATGTGTGCAGTGTGCTTCTTGCTATGATCATTTGTCCATCATGTGATGTCAAGGATTCTATAAATATGGGAAATTTGTCAATTCTCATACCCTAATCTAATCAAATGTTCGAATTTTCAATTTAAAATTAATATAATACCCGTTTGATAATATTAAGTTTGCTTTATGAAATCAAGTACTTCGTATTATACATTAATTAGGTACTTGAATAAGATATTATACACAATTGATTACTCACATGAAGAAAATTGTACAATTCGTACCTGACCAATATTATATACCCCGYACAATAATGTTATAGTGCTTTTTTAAAAAATCCAAATTGAAAAATCAATTGAATACACACTTCCATAGAAAATATAAATAAAAACATATCAATTATATACAATTAATTAATGATCTTCTTTGATCATTTGTTTGATGAATGTTTGTAAATACTCGTGATAAGTAATACAATGACCTACAATAGAGTTCTATACAAGTCTTACATATATCAAGTAATACTATATTAATGTTCTGAACTTGTTAAAATAGAAAAGAATCCGATAAAAGTTAAAAAATCATTATAAATTTTTAAAACAATAACTAATAATACCAAAAAAAACATGAGATTTATTTTATCTAACTTACCACCTATTAAACACCGTGCAAAAATAATGTGGAACATCTAAAAACGRAGGGAGTATAATCTACGGAATACGGAGTATAATATTTTGATAGACTTTAATTTTGCATATTATAGTACATTGAGATAATATTATCGATCTTGTATCACACATATAACCTAGATTTAGATCATCTCCAACTTTAAGTGTAACCCAGGCTCGTGTTATTAAGATTAAAAATGATTCGTTTATTACATTATGATATTAATAATATTATAATGAAGATGACAACTCGATTCTTTTTACATTCTCACTACATATTCTCTAGAAGATAATGATACTATACTATTATCGAAGATATTGTTCAAAAAATATCTTGGATGAATTCTCCATGACTGCCCTCATAACAATAACCACGACGCTATGTTTATCATGCTGGGGAGAATATTGTGCTACTTCAGCATCTAATAAACTAGCCAAAGTCACCTCTTCGATTACCCACACGAATCCATACAGTTTACTTTTCAGTCTAAAAATAGTGTAAGTTGATTCTATACTCCACGGGCTCAATTTTCATTATACAACTCAATATATGAACAGAATCAAAAATTTAGGTTATTCTATATTTCCATTACTCCATAATGTCACTAATCTCTTCATTTTCTAAGTCGAACAAACTTGCTCGCGCGCTTAATACTAATATACTAATAATATGCCACCTGTCATTCGTCTATTATCTAGAACATCCACTTATAATTTGTCGATACATGCCATACTTTGGCACAATCCTACGCACCTAATTAAGAAATGACTGCTAGAAAAGTCTCCTGTGACTCCAAAGATCTTCACACACATCAGCATATGTTTTAACATCCATCGGAATGACTCTTTCACGTACTATATGTGTACACACAAAGCTATAGCTTGACAGTTTTGTCTTATATCAATATTGCATGATCTATATGCAGATCCTCGATTAGTAGATTCTTTTGAGCTTACGTATAAGTCTAGCGACCGATCAAGGGAGATGACACTTGCCCGTTCGCGATACACTGTATCTAGGCCCAGGGCGCGAACCACTAACGCCGCACAGATGGCGCGCGCCCTGCACCCTCTCGCTTTTTTTTCAACACAAATCTCATGCATTCTGAAGAAAAAAGAAGAACACAAACCCCTCTAACGCCGCCCCCGTGACCATACGAGGCGCCGTACCAGCAACCGACGCAAAAGATCCAAAACATAACGCCTGCATGCCGTCCGTCCTCTTTCTTCTCTGACACGACCTGACCACAGCGACAGCCTTCCCTGACTGCCTCTCTCCCCTGCGTCGGCGGGGCTCCGCTGCCTCCGCGGCACCGACGCTGCCGGCCCCCCTCCTGTTCTCATCGCGCCATCGCCCGGCGCCGGGGCCGCATCTGCTTGAGGTGTTACTGATTGTTCGTCGACTTCGTCGTGCATCCTCGTACGAGTTCTCGTGGGATAAGTGGATCTGCTTTGTGAAAATTGTGAGTATTCTTATTTTCTTACTTACTCTTTTCGTCTTCTCAATTTTCGCTTAGATGTTGTAAATGAGTAAGTGTATCATATTAATTGTGTATTTATGTTTAATGTGTTATAATTGTTAGATTTATATTCATTCCAATAACCCTAAATCCCTAATTTGCAATTAGTTAGAATTGATTTATCAAACTTGGTTGATTCTGTTTCTATGCACTAGGTGGTATTAACTTAGTGTTTGGTATGTTTGTCTTAAATTGTCCAAGATTGATTGTATGTGATTATGTCAGTATCGTTGTAATGGGTTCATAAGTTTCATTTTCGACTTGAACTATAACTGTGACCACTTCGATGATTGCGTTTAGTTGTTCACTTTGAATGTAATTGATTTCGTTATTTTTAGGTTGTAGATTAGGAAATGCGTCGAGTGCGAGTTCAGTTCCAAAGAAGTCAAATTCGTGGTAACACAACCAATCTTCGTGAATTCATTGTTATTTAATTGTTATTTTGGATTGTAAGACATTAGTGATTGTAGACTGTTATGATAGATGTTATTTTGGATTGTAAAATTTTAAGTATTATTTGTATTATATTATAATATATAATATATATTTATATAATATATATATATATATTATATTATTATATATTTATGCGGACACCCGACACGCAACAGGATGACCCGATTATCAAACCGAATATATGCGATCGTTTTTGCACCCCCTGTTTGAAAGTTTCTGGGTCCGCACTGGGTTGATCGCTTATACTGTATAGTATAGAATAGATACTTCAAATTTGGAAAATTACAATCAAAAATATGAAGTAATTAAGAATGTAACACTGGAGATCTTTGTTGGGCGTGCGGCAGTGCGTGTATGTAAGGGTGCTCTGAAGGTTATGCTTGTTGCAGATGATAGCTAGATTTTTTTTTGCAAGGTGGATGATACAGATATGGAGGCGTTGAGGCAAATTATTGATGCACATTCAAGTGTCTCTAGTCCAATGGTTAATTTTGATAATATGGACGACTCAACAAAAATAAAATAAAAKAAAAGAATACTTATACAAGTTATACTTATGCTATTGAATATGCATCAAACTCCCCCTCCTGAAATCAATCGTGTCCTTAAGGTGGCTCGAAACATGGAATCAAATCAATAACTTTGAAAGAAACACAAATCCCTTATCTGAGTAAAACTTGATAGATGTCGAAATTAGCATGTTGAACAATCTTAAACARGTCTTTTTCCATAGTAGTGGTGTTCTTATTTGAACCATTGAAGGCTTGTTGTGCGTCTATGGAAAGCCACACATAATCATTAGGCCAACACTAAATGGAACCTTGTGATGCAGAGCTAAAAGATGATCGTTGTTTTCTTGCTTCTTACCCTTCTTATACATCTTCTTGGACTCATATTGTTGTATATAATCAAAACTAGCTGTTATAGTATCAACCACTTCTCCCTCCTTTACCTTGTATTGGGTTTCARTAGTTGTTTCCTCTTTAGTAGCCGCAGGTTGCGATGGTAGCGGTTGAASTCCAACTCTTCCATCCTCATGTGCGCTGCGATGGTGTATGTATACATTAGACTTGCCGAAGTGGATAGAATCACAATCCAATTGCCACGGACGTCCCAAAAGCAATGAACATGCATCCATATGAATGATATCACACCAAACTTGATCTTTGAACGTACCAATTTTGAACCTATCCAATGCTTGTTTTGTGACTAGAATTGCACCATCACTATTACCCAAACAAGTTTATAAGGATGTGGATGAGCTCGTTGTTGCAACTTTAGAGTATCAACCATATTTTTTTATGCAATGTTTGTCGTAGCTCCACCATCAATTATAAAAGAATMAGTTTTACCATTAAAATGGAGCATYGTGACCGAAATATATTATGTCTTTGCTCCTTATTTTTCTCAATATTTGATGCAACATGTAAGAGTGATTGAAGTACTAAYACGTCCCCATCATCGGACTCRTGAGACAACATGGGAATGGCTTGATGAGCACTCGTGAAGTCCTTAACATCCTCCCCCTTCCCTTTAAAGACATGGGYTATTGGTAAAGAGGAAGTATGAGTCTGCTTCTCTTCGTGAAACTGTGATAATAATGCAAGATGATTAGAAAGAAAAATTAATACCTTTGATTGACAATCGGTGCATATGCCCATAAGGCCACAACCCTTACGATGAAAATACACTCTGTATTGAGTCGCGTTCGGGGCAGCCTTAACAGTATGGGTACATTTATCGTGTGATGTTGTAGACACCCAAATGTGTCTCCCCAAATGAGTAACCGATGATGAAACATACCACGTTTCGTGATYGATTTGATTCTGAAAGACGCAGTTGAACTCGTAAAAAGCTCAAAATATGTGAAGTCATGCTCGAAATCATGAGGCAAAGGTCAAATAAGAGGCAAAAAATATTTTTCTTATATTTTTTTCTATTTTTAGAATTTTCTATTTAGTTTTAGGATTTTTTAAAATAATTTATATTAGTGATCTTCATAATTTCCAATTTTTCATTGCATGTCTTCTACATTTTCTGAATTCACCGAGTATTTTCAATTATTTTTCCGATTTTCTATCATATTTTCTCTTGAATTTTTTACAATATTTATTAAAAATCAAACACAAAGAAATAATAAATAGAAAATACCTTCAAAATAAAAAAAATAACCGAAATGGTTCTCAGAACCTCTAGACCGTATTTCTTGCAAAAGGGGTGTCTAGATTCATCCAAGTCCAGAAATCAAAGAGAATATATGGAATAATACCCATATAATGAGCGTTATATCCATGAAAGCGTATATACGCTCCGTCGAGCGTATATACGCTCCTAGGATCGTAGATACTCGAATTTTGGGAAGTGAAATCAGAATAAAATTGAGCGTATATCAGCTTCTTGCCCTAATAAATTACCGATCTTGTAGCCTACCGTCTTCGAGGATATATGAGACACATAAAGACCATTCAAACTACGAGAGTTGACACGACAGTATAACGTTACGAGAACTTCACACGGCATTAAAGCTTCACATACTCTCGTCAGTTTCTCACTCACTCTCTGCTACTAAACACACCAAATACGAGTTCTAGTCTTTTGAATCGAATGGACGAGCGAAATCAAGGTATAACTCTGAGGTTACTCACCAACAACTTTCATTCGGATTCTTTAATTGATTATAGTTGTTACGAGTTTTATTCAATTAATAAAATGTAGAAACCCACCTTTACCTTGTTGCATGTAAATACGTAGGATTATCTTCTCATTTCGTTTTAATCAATGTCATTTCATTTTCGTCATTTGGCTTATTTATCGTCAATATAAACTAAATGTTTGTTGTCTTGTTTTAGGGATCGATCAAAGGCGTTTTTCATTACATTCATTATATTCTAACAATTTGATTGCAGTAACAAGGTAGGATGGATATATATAGTTATGATATTATATATTTGTGCCAGGCTTTGTATATTTTGTCTAAATAAGACAGAAATTAACCGACATTAAAGTCAGATAATTATGGACAAAACGGTCTTCCGGCTCTTGTTAATTCATTGACTAACAACAGTGCGATTATCTCTTTGTAGAAGTCATTGTTTGCATAATAGTACAGCCACTTAGTACTAGTGGTTAGTCGCGTAATAAACTTGAAATTGCTAAGATACGTGCTCCAATAATCGCGTTTGAATGGAATTACAATGAGACCGGAGTAGAGGCGTACATGCGGGCGGATTGGGTCAAAGATTCAATCCGTACCATTCCCCGACACACGAGCTGGTTATGGATGGACCGTGCGGGCATTTGTGTTGGACAACGTTTCGGGCTCCGTGATTACCTTTATAGGCACGGTGGCGATCCCTTTACTCGACAACACTCCAACAGCACTCAAGTGGCGGTTGTTGTTGTGGTCAAGCCACACATACACCAACTACACACATTCGAGTAGGCACGGCCTACGATGTTGATGTGTTATTAGGGTGAAACAAACCTTAGTCGAGAAGAGGAAAGACCATGGATTCTTGGAACTCATTAAATTTCGTCGACGGTTGTAGCAAGCAAACAAAGGTCATCAAACATCTCATACGAACTTGGCTCACAGCAAATCGAATGTGTCGTCAACCCAATTAGCAAAAAATTAAGCACACTTGGTGCTTTCATCTTCCAGACACCAATCCAAATAACTTTTCAAATTTTATCATACATATGTCAAACGACAATGGATTTTTGTTTTAATTAATTAAGCTGGACGAATATTTTTCTTTATACAATTTCGCACAAAAAACGTTATATGCAACTTGATTTAGGGAGTTCCAAAGTTGTAATTTTCCTTTGGTCTCTATACACGTTCGTGATTGAATGGTTCTCGTACCATGTAGAAGCATAGTCGGACAAGCTTAAAATTGCAAGTTTAATTTGTTGATCATCGACAAGATTTTTTTGATCGAAATTAAAATACGATTCATGCGCCGTGATCAGTCAAGGTAGACTTATGGGTCCTTGGTTCCTTCAAATTYTGGTAATTAACCCAACTTTAAGTCARATTCTTTCGTCTTTGGTTAGAGTGAAAAGGTAGCAAATGAGTATTTGAGCTTCTTGATATGTTGATCGTATTGGATATTGCACGATTCTGCTTGTTCCAACCGTGCAAGAAGGTCTTCAACTCTTAAAGGTTCACCAATATTTACCATTGTGAGATTGTCGATGGACCACAATATTTCCTTCTAGCGCCAGTTACTGTGGTTGCGTGAGATAATTTATCAACAAACTATCGACAAACACTAGTGAGGTTCTAATTATTTTATTGGGTGAATAAATAATAACAACTATTGGATAAAAATCTTGATAACTTCAACTACAAGGGGTTTCACTCGGCCCCAACCTTATGAGAAGTGGATGGACCACAATAGTAACGCTACTTGATTAACTCAAAACACAAAACTAATTTTTTTATTGACTCTTAAAGTATTTATAGATAACAATTCATTGCCAATCAAGAAAAGATATAACAAATAAAAGATAACTTCCTTAAAATATTATCTTAATCTAATATCAAGATAATAGTATCCTATCAACCTAATATCTTAATCTAATATCAAGATAATAATATCCTAACAACCTAACAAACTCCTAATTCTATCAATCACGCATAACTTTCGGACTGACATATCTCAATCTCGCGATTAATAAATGACTCAACAAGAATAAAATAAAAAWGTTATATTGATGCTATTGATGAATAAGCATCACCACCACCATTACCATGTATGTCCCAATCAACCCTCAACCACAAACCACCACCATTACCAAGTCTCAATCGAATCCCAACCACGAACCACAACCCTAATTAAACAAGCCCTAATCGACCCCAAACCACAATCCACCATTATTACCAAGTCCCAATTGAACCGCAAACACAATGCCCCAATCACTCAATCGAGATAGATCAGGTGCCCCAATCGTGACGACACAATCGCACAAACTAGATCGACATTTCAATTAACGCCACAATAGTGGTTGGGCTAGATTATGGGTTTAATTGACATCGAAATCGTGTTGCTTATGGGCTAGATTTGCGATTGTTGTTAGCGTCGATTTTGCTAGAGTTGGTGGTGTTACTGGTGGTAAAGGTGATGGTGTAGGAGAGAGAAAGTATGTGGTGGTTAGGGGTGAGCGGGACCSGGCACCCGGTATTTTTTAGGGAACCGAACCCGRAATCGAAACTAGTTGAACCAGTTCCTAAGTTTTAGGACTCGGTCCCAAAACCGCTAGGATTGGATACCCAGTTCATATAATTTGTTTTTGCAAATTAATTTTGAGCTTGTAAAAAAAATATCTTTAATAATCCCTTCAACTTGAAACATATTTGCTGCAATCTATTGGTGATAAAATTGACAAAGAAGCACTAGTAGAAAAAAACCTAAAATCATTTCGACAAAAGCTCTAGTTTTTTAAAGCTTGGAGCTTTTTGTTGTTAAAAGCTCCAGTTTTGTTAATACCTGGAGCTTTTGTTTTATTTTGGCCCTTAAGATATGGGCGTAATGGGCCTCGTCTTTACTTCATTTTTAACCGACAAAGCCTTTCATTTTTCTTTGTCTTCCCCACAAAACCCTGATATTAATTTGCGCTTTCCCTCTCACACGCTCTCTCTCCTCAAACCCCCAAATCCCCCCTGCATGTTTCACCTCCAATCCACCATTAATCTTGTTCTTCATTGCAATCAACAACAATCGTGGTTGATTTTTCAAACGCTCAACATCAGTCGCTCATCTTTCCTACCCAACCATCAATCTAAGGTTTGTTAATTTGATGTTTCAATTTTGTTTGCGTTCGATTTTCTTTGATCTTCATTTGATTTTTGTTTTGCTTTCTTTGATTTTCGTTTTTTTTCTTTGAATTTCGTTTCATTTTCGTTTTATTTTTATATTTTAGTTTCGTTTTCTATGATTTTCGTTTCATTTCCTTTGTTTTTTCGTTTTGAATTAAGCTTAATTGCATTTTGATTTCTGGGTTTATAGATGGGTTAATTATTGTGTTAATTAGGTACATTTTTTTGATCTGGTTTTTTGTTTGAAATATTGTTTTGATTTTTTTTTTTGGTCTTTTTCAGAGATAGTAAGAGGTTGAAGATATACATGAGAAACATTGAGGTTGAAGATACACGTTATACTGATCCAAGTTTTTTTTAGCTTTTTCATAGATTTTTGATTTGTGTTTATTTTGATTTGCTAATTGTTGTGGCCGCTGTCGGTCACTGCTTGTTGCGGCTATTGGTCGTTGCTTGTTGTCGATGCGTTGCTTGAAGTCGGTGCTTGAGCTGCTGCTTGAACTACTTATTATAGCTTTTTTGAGTCTATATTTCTTTGAGAGATTATGGTTACCTCAAAATGTATACTGTATTAGTTTTTTTTTGTAAAGGATATRTGATATTTTTCATTTGTAATATGTAAATTCGTAACTTTTTATTTAATATAAGTAATATTTTTCTTGATTTTGATAAACTTTGTTCTTTTTGGTAATTGTTGTGTTAGGTGAATATTTATGGGTAAATTGTGACTGTAGGAAAAATATGTAAATATTAGATAAAAAAATTATTTCAAAAGTTCCAGGCTTTTGAAAAAAACAGGAGCTTTAGTGCCCTAAAAAGACTGGAGCTTTTATCACGTTTAAAGCACTAGGCATGTCTGGAGCTTTTATTAAACTTTAAAAGTACCGGCTCCAAAATTACCCGGTTAAAATCTGGAGCTTTTAGTGGTTAAAAGCTTGGTGCTTTTGAGGTTTTTTCTACTAGTGAAAGAAATAATCTTTAAGCTTGTAAAAAATAATCTTTAAAGGTCCATGAATCATTCTCTTTGCATCCTTAGTGTATGAATAGTTCAACAAAGAAGGAAATGAATTTTAATGTAAAAAAAAGAGAGGATAATTACCTTATATAACAGTTTCAAACACCGGTACTCGGTACCAGAATCGAAACCAACTGGGTACCCAGAAACGGTAYTGATTCCAACGGGTGCCCACTAGGTGCCGGGTCCCGAATTTTATTACTCGGAACCGAATTCAATTATGACCGGATCCCATTTTTTGGACCCAGAATCAGACCCAGTTACGCCGGTTTTTCGGGTCTGAAACCTAGCAGTCCCAGTTGTCCAGGTCTGGTATGGTACCGAATTTCTGCTCACCACCCTATCTGGTGTGGGTTGTCAAATTGGTAGTGTTTAATTAGGGAAATTATTTTACTTAAGTAGTCGTCTAATTAATATATATAGGAATGATCATGTGAAAACAAGTACAAACCTAGGTGAAACTAAAAACTTTTAATCTTAACCGTAGGATTCAGATGACCGTCGGATTTAAATCTATGTATATACTTTTATTTCAAACTGGGGTACATTGATTGAAAGTTATAAGGGTACGCGTGACTGTCATTCAACAGTAGTTGAAAGTTGTGTACTTACATTGCTTTAATAACCCTTAAATTAAAATGTACACACAATTTTTTAGTTTTTAAAATATGGAGTTAAAAATTATGTACAATATAGTAGAAATGTCAAACAATGAAATAAGTGTATCTAGGAAATTGCTCATGAAATAAATGTAATGTAAAAAAACACAAAAAAAACAACTAATATGTTTGGGAGGAAAAATTAGGTAGTGGGGTTACTTATATTGGTATATAGATAATTAAATGTATAGATTATCTTCATATTTTAAAAGAAGATATTCCTGGTTTGAAACAGGCTCATTTATGTTTTCCAATCTCTACAAATAGTTAGTTTATCATACGACTGACATTGTTTGCAATTTAAATAAGAATTAAATGAAAAATAAATCATATTGAGTTTTTGATGATCAAAGAGGATGACATTATTGAGATTTGTAGTGCTTCTTTTTACCATGAAATAATGTTCTGATCCCAAATAGGATGTCATTTCATTTGTCGAGTAATTTCTAGTGCACACTTGAATTTCTAAGATCGATCTTAAAAATATAACACTCAACTCGCCCTCTTCATACTTTGCAAGTGGTTCATTACAAAATACAGTATGGATGATTGTATCGCGTTTTAAAGATAACCTTTCATTGTGATGGTGAGACATGTCCAATTATCATTGCATGTGGACTTCATAAGTCCCTTAAAGAAAGACCCAAAGAAAAGGAATTTAGAAATTTTATATTAAATACTTACACTATATTAAATCCCCTAATAAATGTAACATTTTTTTTATCTATATGTATGCAAAACTATTACATATGACATGTTAAGGAAAAATCGATACCATTGTAATTTAAAGTATATTAAACTTGTTAAGTCTACGACACTAATACATGTATGACTCGGAGAATTAGCTAAAAAACCGTGTTGTTGATTTCTACTCCTTCTCCATTTGGTATGCATGCATACATACTTTAATATCCAAAAGAACTACAAAAAAGTGCAAACCACTCTTTTCAATTTGCTAGATCAATTATTTTTTTTAGCTGATTGTTTAAATATCATATTTGTTTTCCATAATTAGTCAATATTCTCTGCAACACTTGCACATGTGAAGCATATCGTGACACCATAAATGAGATTATTTATCAAGCATACATCACGTGCTAAGAAAAGTTGCACTACTCACACAGTTATGAAATGTATACAATGCAACCTTAAAAGCACGCAACTATTGGCAATGTGACATCTCTTCAATGATTGCAATAATCACTAATCTCGCTAAGTGATCTTCCACCATTAAAATTTATGCTTTGGCTAATTATTGTTGACAAGAGTGGTCCTCTAAAGTTGATGAGTGCATGTGACTTATTAAGAAAATGTGTGGTTAATCAACATCTTTATAACAAAGATATTTTTAATAATACATTATAGATTATAAATTATATTTGTAAAAAGCACATTAAATTGGATAACCGAAAATAGATGAAAACACGAACTAGAATTTAAYCGATATTTTTTTTGAAAGGAAAACGATTTCATTAATTAAAAGCCATACGACATCTACAAACAGCAAAMAGGAAACAAGAATTACAATCAATCAGAAAATTAACAACCTCTTTTTTGCTATGCTGATGAACGAGATCGACAATAGTTGCACAACCCCCGTAGCCACGCTGGATAATACATCCAACAATAATAGGAGCATCTATCAAACCATAGCCTGGTGAAGTAAACGTACTTTCTAACGACGACTGCAACCAAACTCCCAATGCAAATTGTAGAGAAGTATAGCCAAAAACCATGAAATCGACCAAGCAAACTAAAATAAAAGATAAAACCCTAGAAGCACACAAAACCCTAGCACTAAACAAACACCCCCGTTCAATCGGGCGACCGCCAACAGAGCCCCGACCACCAGTGCCGCCAGTCATTCGAACCACGATCCTCGCGCCAAGACCTAACCCTTTAGCCCTAGTAACGAAAAATCCTTTCAAGGCCTCCCCACGAGCAACTTGATCCAATCGCATTAGAAGATCAGCTCCCATAAGTGGCCAATCTGCAAAAGACAACAAAGCAAACACCACCAACCAAGGGCAAACGACGCCGACCCGATATCGACGAGGGGGGGTGGGGGGTGGGGTGTCACTTACCAACACCAAAAAACAAAGTAAAACCTAAGTTGTGAGCCAAAAGACGAAAAGGAGTACTTGTCACAAGCGTTCCAAAGCCACTCGCCACCCCACCATTGCCCTTTCAGAGGGAAAACGATCGGAACAGGGCCAACAATGGGCACGCCCACCTCGGTCCTCCTTTCGCACACCCCTAGCAAAGCCATCTCCGTCAAGGAAAGTAAGAAGAAGCGCTCAACCCCAAAACTCCTACTCAAGCACTTGACCCAAAACAACACGAAAGAAAAACGGGGGGAGGCTGCTGGTGAGTCCCCGCCAAACAAAAAGCAACGATGGAGTCTATGAACGGCGAAGAGGAAACTCACAAGCCCTAGCAGGAGGGACTACCTAAACCCTACAAGAGAGGGACTCATCAATAGAATTTAACCGATATTGTTTTGTTTTACTACCTCATATTTAACAACATGCAACATACACTTAAACTAGAACTAGAATACACTCTCATACATATCATGCATTGAAGTCTAGTACTCCGTATGCCATACATACCCATATTATTCATGAGAGGTTAGTAGGGACAAAATGACAATGTCATATATACCCGATGGTTAGTCTACCCATTACTATTAGTAACATCAAAATATTATTAACTTATGAATTAGATTTCACTACTGGTATCAATAAAAACATTTAATTAGGAAATATGAATGAGTAAACAAGATAAATTACCCTAGGATAAAACCAAACAAAATACAAAAACAAATTCTCAAACATAGACCACTACGTAGGASGCTAGGATTAGAGGTGATAATTAATATCCCGATAAAAAATATGTTTTTTTGTTCAAATTACAAATTCGACGCGCGAAAATCTGCAACGGTATGAAAATTGCACTATTTAAATGGATTTGAACATGACTTTTTGTATATATAAGCGCGGGATGCGCGGTAAATAAGATCCAAGCGCGCCAAACCTGCCTATTTAATCAAAATCCATTAATGAAACAAAGACATAGGAATTTTTAGAGTATGTAAAAAATGGAAAGTTCATTTTCTTTCATCTAGTGGTTGAGAATCATCTAATTAAATTTTTGTTTGCAGAAATCGCTTTCCGCTTATTTTTTCCTTAATTTGTGCATTTCGCCAACCACTAGATTAAGAAATGGTACGAAAGATCCATACTCGGATTTTTAGGTCCATGGGCTAGGTTAGCGCGTAATTTGCCCAAACACAGAAACCTTCACACCACTCCTTTCACCCTCACTTCCATCATCATCGTCGTGTCTCTCCAAAAAATCTCTCACTTTTCTCTCTCATCCGCCATTAACAAACTAAATAGGTTTAATCAATGGACGTCGCAAAGAAGCGCAAAGCCGATGAGAACGGCAATTCTTTCCCTTCTTCCGATCACCAACCCTAATTTCACCCGAATTCCGAATTCTCAAACCCTATTACTCCCGACGATGCTCGTAAACTCCTCGAACCTTTTTCGCACGATCAGCTATTCTTCTCTCTCCAAAACGCGTCGTTCGCCACCCCGATGTTCTCCAATCCGCTCGTCCCTTGCCGACCTGACGTCACCCGACGTAAGCTTTTTGTCCGGGGACTGGGCCCGAGACCACTACCGAGGCGCTCAAATCGTTGTTCTCCTCTTTCGGCGAGCTGATGAGGCGGTTGTGATATCGGACAAGATACCGCGAAGTCGAAGGGGTACGGGTTTGTGACTTTAAGCATGTGGATGGTGCGTTGCTTGTCTTCGCCAGCCGAGCAAGAAGATTGACGGGAGGATGACGGTTACCACTTGGCTTCTTCCGGAAGGGGGCCGAATACCGAGGATCAGGCCGAGGAAGGTGTATGTGGGGAATGTGCCGTATGGATATCGGCAGAGAGGTGCTTGATTTCTTTGCCGCTTTCGGGGAGATTGAGGAGGGTCCTTAGGGTTTGATAAGCAAGGTGGAAGCTAGAGGTTTGCTTTCTTTATATAACAGAGAGGAAGGGCGCCGAATGGCGTTGATGGAACCATGAAGGTGATTGATGGGCATCAGGTTATGTGAAAGTTGGCTGGGATGGCAAGAAGGGAAGGTTGGGGCGAACCCAGTGTTGCCGAATGTGGAGGTGAGATGGGAGGGATAGGATGGGTGCGCCGGAATCCGCAGTGGGGGGCCGATGGGGGTATCCAGGGTATGGGATGGGGCCAAATTCTGGGCCGGGAATGGGTATGGGTCTGCACAAGGCCCTCCTGGTGGTGGTATAGTGGTTCTGCTGGTGGACGCTATAGCGGTGCACATTCGCAGTTTGGTGGGCCTGGTGCTGGAGATTTGGGTCATACGGATGCCACACCACCAAGTTCTATGGCGTGCCACCGGCTTATCAAGAAGGTAGCGGTGGTGGGTATGGGCTTTCGTCGTCTGGTGGTGGGTATATGAGCCAGAATCATCCCCCAGGGTCCTCTCAAGGCCTCCTGGTGGGATGTATCAGAGAATGCCGCCTTTCCTATTACTGAGGTAGTATTTAGTTTAAGAATTCGACAAGTCTTTCTTATGTTATGTTGGCAATCATGCTAGTTCTATGTGTAGCACATTCTTATTGATGTGCTGGGCAATCTGTTCCTCTCATTTGGAGGATGTGATGTACTTATTTGATAATTGCTTGTAGATTGATAGTTTTTTTACATTTGATTTGTACTTTTTATTGCTGTTGTTGAATTTTGAATGATGAATTAAGTTGGCAATGTGATGTTTGGTTCAGGTATGTGAGAGCTCATTGGGCGCAAATTGCTTAAGTGGTTTTGGTGATTTCGTGATAGCAGACAATGAAATGTGTCCTTTGCTTGATTGGACTGCTGCACATGTCTTGCTGCTACGTGACTTGCTGTGTAGTTTTTTAGCTGCAAAGTGGTAGATTTTGGTTGTTATGTCTACAAGATAGACCTTTTCTTTTATCTTTGCTTTAGCTCCTTAGAAGTTTTTAGATTATCTAACATCTAGTAGTTTTTTTCTATGTGGATTTAGTTTTTCTGGGAATATGTGTTATGTATTTTGTGTTGGATATATTACAGGGCTCATATGCACTATTCATAATATGTAATTTTCGTTCTTATTTCTGTTAGTTTGTTTTGTTGTTTTTGCCTTTATAGATGGATCTCCATCAGACTATTGTAATCGAGTCTAACTGTCCTTTTTCCATCCGAGATCTTTAAGCTATCTTTTGTTTTATTTGCATGTACAAGTATATTGCTTTTTAAGAAACTTCTTTAATCTTGTTTTATTGGTTTATTTCCATTTCCTCCTTTCCCTAATATCCTATGGTTGCCCTCTATTCTATGCATAAAACCCTGTCTATTGTTCATAAAGGGGGGGGTGGGTTTACTTGACATGTTCCTTGCTCGATTTGATATAAGCTTTAAATTTGATGGCTCTATGAGGTACTTGCAATAGGCTTCACGTAGAAGCTAACTTGCGTGTAGAAGCTAACTTACGTGCAAATAGCCAATTGGTAATATTGATATGCATAATAACTTTGATGATTCAAGTTTTAGGCTAGAAAAGTTTTGAAGGCGCTCTAGCTTTGACAGAATATTCATATTTAGATGCCTATTAATGTAAGCTTTACATTGAGAKTGTAGGACGGGGATAYGGAGATTGCACATTTTATAGAGACCCATTTGTGGCTTTATTTTTGTGTTATCATTATAATTTTATTTTATTTAAAAATTGGGTCAGCTTGCTATAATTTGTTTTACGTTCCACTTGGATGAAAGAAATAATTCTATAACAATATCATGAGATTGCATATATTGTGACTGTATTAGGAATTGGAACAATATGTGGAGTCACTTGCTTCGTAAAACAATTGTGTTATGTATCTGGTGGGTTGTAATGTGTTTGTTTGGATGTATACAATAAAAAAAAATGTTTGAACACCTTATTGACATGCCAAATGGAGGTGTCTAGGTTTGAGGTAGGTGATTTTCCGTTTTTGATATATGTGTTTTGTTCATGAATGATAGTATTAGGAATATTTGCGACCTGTTAAATTAAATTCATGATCATCCTTTGAAATGAAATTCTCTAAAACGTTTCCTCTTGTTTTGAAATTGGGGTTTGGCTTGAGCACTAATCGAAATGAAAGATTTTTCTCAAAAGCTGAAAATTACAAGTAGCTGTTGATGCTTTCCTCGTATGCCCTTGAGTTTGATGCTCAAGTATTTTAGGAACCATTGCATTTCACAAATCTATTATACTTCCCACAGCCCCCAGATGTTGTGTGGGCTTTTGTAAGAAGAATGAAGGTGTTGGGGTGTTGGTCGTTGGTTCTCAGCATGGTGGTTTACAGACTGGAAAGAATGATGTGGAATTTTGATGCTATTGCTTCTTTTCTATTAGTTATTTAGGGGATCTTTATTTTTAAGTTCATGTATCGATGGAGTTTTYGTTTCAATCAACAGTCTTGACAAGCTTGGATTGGTCTCCTTTTGTACATATGCACAACACATGAATACAGTGAACCTTTGATTTTAATCTGTGTTAAATTATTTATTTAGACTTTGGAAAGATGTTGATTTTTTCTTTTTGATTAATTTCTAAAATCTTACTTTTAGTTTTTGGCATTTTGGTGATGGATATGGATGGACTTATTTGCAATACTAGTTAGGACTCATTAGCTCAAATACATTTTCCATCAGTGGTTCCTTTTTTATATAAAAAAAATAAGAATATGGAGATTGTGATTTTGTTGGCGGACCTAGATTTATGAGATAGTGGATTGTTTAGCAATAACACATGGCTTACCCTGGTGCATGCTAATGTTCTAATTCAGTCATGTAACTAATTTTGAATGACTTTTGAGTCCATGCAAGTCTAATTAATTGATTCCTGATAACTAGCGTATTACTAGTAATTTTTAAGGATTCAAATTCAGTCAGGTGTATGAAAWTTTTGACTTTATGTCTTTGTCATTTTGAGCATTTCCTTCTCAGTGAATGATCCTAACTTTAAAACTCATGAATCGGTAACTGTTCAAAATAATTGTTCAATTTTTATGGTACATGAAGGTAAAGTAAAAGTAAAAGAAAGTGCTAAGAAATTTCTTTTAAGTTCTAATTGATCATAATGTTGAGCCACCAACTTTTCACTACTCTTGCTTCCTTAGCGYATGTAGGTTATCTCGCTTTCAGCATATGAACTTCAGGTTATCAACGTAGGGMAGCATCTCAAGTTCTGAAACCTGTTATGCATGTTCTGACTTCTGAGGCTTTTATCCTTCTTGACTGCTTGTTTGAGTGTAAAGCTACAAGTTTTATTTTAGTCTTGAATCGTGCCAAAATCTAAATGCCTTTTTCTAATGAAATTTCTTTGAACTTACTGGTAATTCAATTCTTTTTTACTCCGTATTTTTCCTTGATGTAAAAAAGTGATGGTGTATAAATATTGACAATGAAAGGATTCATCTCTTCCAAATCCCCGACAGCTTGAAATATATGTGTATAGGGAATATGTGATGACATATGCTTCCTAGCATTGGGATGATAACAACAAAACGATATCTTCTACTATTTTTTCCCTCAGTGTTCTATAAATAATGCTACATCAGTCATTTTAAACTCATTCATAATTTCTTCAAGCAGTAATTGCTCTATATTGCTTACCACTTCATCCAATTTGACCATTGAAAAGTCACCTCATCCAACCAAAGTCCCACATGCGTGTTAAATCAGGCTTATTTTTAGATATCACTCTCCAGCATTTCGGGTATACGATTTACATATCATATTCATCCTTTGTGCTACTTCTGTAGGATTGCAGGATCTCAAAATCCTTGTGCATTTGCCTCACCAGTCATCCAGTGACCAGTGGTGGTGTAGCCACCAACTTGTTGATTCCAGGATAAATGATTTCTTGTCTTTCCCCTTTCTTTTCAGAAGTTCACAGCCACAGTCTTGTATGATCTCGATATCCTTGGATGCCTTATGGGAATGTTCAGCTTGAACAGTGCCTCTGCTGTATTAAGGAATAGGTGACTCTATAATGTTTCTGCTTCAAAACATTTCATCTTCTGTTAGTGGAATTACTTTTTCCATCTTTATTAGTCTTCTGCTCCTGCTCTTGATCAGAGGAATTGCTTTTGCAATTTTCTTGGCCAGCTGCACAGTGTTGGTGAACTAAGTTTTAAAAAGCGCACATAGGCGTAAGCGCTAAGGATGGACCTTTTATTAAGGCGAGCGCAGTACCCTTAAAGGCGCGCTTTTTTGGTCTGAGGCGCACAGCCAGCATTTTAAAGTGAAAAGCATTCTTTTAAGGAAAAAAAAGATAAATTACTTCTCAAATTAAACCTTACCTTGTGTTTTCAATCTTATTCCGAGGGGAAGCTTCAAATTAAATCAATGAACAAGGCCAATTTGAAGCCCAATTAAGAAACCCTAACAATAAAAAAACCCTAAATCACGATTCAGTAACAATTGATGGCAAACAAACTTGACAGTTTTGAGAGAGAAGCCCACAAGTATGCTATGATAAAATTTGGCTTGCGACTTCATTTATCTAGTGGTCTTTAAGGTCTTACTATTGATATGTGAGTTCTTCTTCCTTCGATCTTATTTTTCGTCCCTTTCTGTTGAATCCTTATGATTTACATCTTAATGATTGTACTTCTATTCTATCTTTTCCTTATTTTTTTAAAAACATTTTATTTTAGCCCATTCGAATGTTGACCATTATCACTTTTTGTCATTTCCTTATCTTTTTATTTTCTACATTTAATAAAGCTCTCCATATTAAATCATAAAATATATGCATATATTAAGGAATAATCAGTGTATATATAACAATAAATAGAGAAATATAATTATATATTTATATATATATTTTTTAAAATAAATAATCACTAAAGGCCCCTTGAAATATAAAATGACGCAAAAATAAAATATAATGAAAAATAAAAGTGCGCCTCGCCTACAAAAGGCGCGCCTTGCGGGGTAGGCTCCAAGGACCCATTTGTGCCTTGCGCCTTTAAAAATAGGTTGTGAACATTGTGATTACTAGTTACCAGTTCCTCATTTATATGGTAAAATTACAAGCATTATGTAGGATTTTTTTTATTTTTTTTTTTTTTTTTTTTTTTTTTGCTCGTGAGAAATTGAGATATATTTTAACCTTTTATTTTTAAATTTCTGTGTGTTTTCACTATCTTTTTCTTTTGTGTTTGTGTGAGATTGAAGCTTGCAAATTCTACGGAACATTAGCTTTTTGGATTTTGATAGGGATTTTATCTCATCTCATCAATTCTTGTTCAAAATTGAGTAGAAGTGGATCAACTGGGAAGAAACACTTTTGGCTTTCAAAGCACTTCTTTCTATGTGTAGCGTGTGCATTGTGCACCTAGGGTTTTGCATCAAACTAGAGATTGAATGATTTGTGGTAGTTGACCTAGGACTATGTATATGCAAGAACAAATTGGCAATGCAAGAGAAAATTAATTAGGTGTTGCACTTCAAGATGTAGGTAGAAAATTGTTACCTGTTGCAGCTATTTGTGGTATGACTTTTACTCCATTAGGTGCAGTTGTTCCTGTTGATTGTCGAAACAGCCGCATTGTATTCTCACCCATGTTACATGGACTTGATGTAGGTGTCTGGTGTCGGTGTCAAGCGTCGACTGCCTAGCGTACGATTTCATTTTCTTGAAAAAAATAGTTGTTTTTAGTTAGAAATGAAGTGTCAAGTGTCGGGTGTCGGAGTCGACACGAGCGAGTCGAAACGGGTACGTGAGCTAATGAAAGAGTCCGAATAACGTAGATTCTCACCCTGCATAATGTTGTGGCAAAGTGTATGTTACTATTGATCTATTTCTGATGTAATCTTTTAATATTCTGTGTAGAACAAGACTGTGCTCACGTTATTTGTGAACTCTGTTTGGCTGTATCTACCCTTTCTTCTTGGAGTTGTTGGTGACTTCGCTTAGATTAAATGAATGTTCATCTTTTGATGTATGACGTTTGGTGTTCCATTTGTGGAACATCTTTTTGTTGTGATACCTCATTATGCCGGTAATTTCTTGGTTCACTTTCTGTCTGTTTCTGTAGACTGCGTATGCTTTCATTTGCTTCTGTTGTCCTGGAAACATTGATCTTGCCAAGCTTGCTTTGCTTAAGTCTGTGTGAGTGTGATGTTGGTCTTGAGGCTTTGAAAGCTCTTGCTGTGTTTTTTGGAGTCATGGCTGCCTTTGTAACTTCCAGATTTGTTTTTGTTGGTAAGTCTAGCTTTGGGCGGTTTTGTTTCCGTTACAACCTTTCTTGCTGAATCACGCTTTTCATATGTGTTTAAGGTAGCACGAACTCCTGTCATTTGTGATTCAGGTAACTTATCTGTTTTGGGACTGATTTGATTTGATTCCAGACTCACAGAGCTCTTCCTTTTATCATCTGAATTTTTCGATGTACCATCTTTTACTGAATCTTCATTTTGCCTGTTGCTGAGGATTACTTTTGTGTTTCTCGATGTCGTCAAAACAGGATCTTTTTCCTTTCCCKCGGTTGGCTGTTTAGTGGGCTGCTGCCTTTGCAAATTTCTTAGATCTCTTGTTACCATTTTTGAGTTATGGCTGTTATGCAACTTATCTGTTTGGAGTTCTCTCTTTCTCAGCTCAGATTTTTGATTTTCCTTCTGCTGGTTTGTATTTTCTGCTTTGAGCTTCTTCCCTTGGGGCTCATAGGATACGTTTATCTGCTGAAGGTCTCGATTTTGCTTTTGCTGTGTAAGTAGATGCTTGATTGCTCCGTTCACCCTTTGTGTTCCATGGATATCTGAGCTTCCCAGTGGATCTGCCACTACCAAACTTCTACTTTCTGTGCCCGTTTATTTTAATGCTTCTGCACCTTCCACTATTTGTTGCTTTTGTTTCATGCTTTTGAATTTTGTCTCATTTTGGTTCCCACCATCATGGTTTAGGTGTGTAATTCTACTTTGCAGTTCCTTTATCTTGAAGATTGCTGCTTTTGACTCTCTTACATAACTCTTCAGTCCCTCGCTCTCCTCATTTATCCCTGGTTTTTGCTGATCAATCGTGGTTCTATGACCACTGCTTGATCTGTATGTGTCTTGCAGCTCTATTTTATGAGATATCATTGTCGTGATCTTGTTGCTTCTTTGGGTAGTCTGGTTTGAACTTGATTCTCTTGATTTTTGTTGGGACACTGGACTTTCTGTGGCAACCCTTGAATTTATGTTTTGTGGAAGTTCCTCCAGCCCCATCAACTTAGCAATTACATTTGGGAAGTGTTGCTGTATTGTGCTTTGATTTTGAGGAATTTGTTACCTGAGATGTTTGAATTTCTGAGCCACAACTAGCAGGAGCATTATCGCAGTTTTTTTTTATTTAAATTTTTTTTTTTGTGGTTATGGGATAGTGCCCTCTCAGACTTGGAAACTCAATTCTAGGTGTGGGTAGGGCTTTCATTATATGTTGTATCATTGTCTGCACAATCGCTTTTGGCATTCTTATGAGGTTGTCAATGAGAAAACTGGATGGCATCTCTAACTTTCTTGTCCTCCAAGGCTGACAGTAGTAGCTGTCATCCTCACTGTCTACTATTTTCCATCAAAGCAGTTTAAGGCCGACTTTTACCTTGTTGTGTTGACTGGGTATTTTTCTGATTCTTCTTGCAAGCTAACAAGCATACTTAGGATTGTTTCCAATTCCATTGCTCCTTTCCATAGTTTCTGTTGCCCGATGTTCTGAAGATTGGAGCCTGTCAAGTGATTAATGCCCATGCTAAGACAGGCCCAAGTATATTGTTCATTTTTGAGTTCCCCTTTGGCTATCTTCATGGCAATGTGAGACTTGTGAACTTGGGGATTGGTTTGTTGTCGACTTGGACATTTCGATGGGACCGGTGCACTTGAATCTCTCCTTCCTATTTGCTGTAGCAAATTCTATTATCAGTGCATTGAACCCGTTGCTTGCGATGTCTGTATGCTTTTTTTGGCTTTCCTCTGATTGATCAGAATGCATAGGCTTAGAGGCATAGATTAGTTCGGCTCTTGCCAATCTGATCTCGACGATTATGGGACGCGTGGACAATTGATGTTGAGGCAATTGTAAAGTTAGCAGGGGATTGTCTGATTGTTGCCGGTGCCTACTCTGTGCCTGTACCGACTTTGGCCAAAACTCTGGCAGCAAGCAATTGCACTTCAGTGCGTCTTGTTGCTATCTGAAATATCTGTTAATTGTTGTCAAACCAGAAGCTTATATAATAGAGTTGAAGTGCATTAATAGAGGAACTTACCATGTCGGTGCATACCTTGTTTCCATTGGATCACTTTGAAGTTTGCCTGGAGTTTGCCCTTGGAGTTGCCGAAGGGGTAAGGTAATGAATAACCGTTTCTGGTCTAGACATGGCTTAAACAGTGTTTTCTGGCTTCTTAACTTCTGCTCCTGAAAGTTTTGCATTTGACAGGCGCTGAAAGGGTTGGATATTGATTGGAACTATATAATGAAATAGGCCTGGGTATTGGACAGTTTAAAGTTCCTTGTAAGTCCATGAGGGAAGGAACTAGCACAATTAGTTGCTAATTGGATATTGGAGGGATTACCAGGGGATTTATGCAGAGTTGTGAGTTCTGTCTGTTATCGGAGGGTAATTTACGCAGTGAATATAGAATCACAGGTTTGTTTTCTAAAGCGTGGGATTTCCTTTCTCTCTTATCTTTTCCTGTCAATAGCGGCTTTTTATTGGACAGTGAAACCTCGTATTTTGCTATATGTTGTATTGGCATATAAACTAGATTTTTGTTACAAAGAAATAAAAGATGAGCTAATAAGCGCCGGGGGGAGATTGTTTCAATAATTAGTAGGTTAGTCAGTCTTGTGGTTTTAGTTTCGAGACAAAGGATAACCATCGAGAAATATCACTATACAATTATTTGTTGCGGGACTATATGACGATGGAATCGCACGCCAGAGGCCGTGCAGGAACACAAAGCTGAACTTACCCTGATTTTTTTTGAGCGCTGTTTGTCATCTGAAGTAGTCTGTACTCTCGTCGCCGCGTCTTTCGCAGCCTGAGATCAATGCAAAAAGATGCTAACAGTTTGTTCCTGCGCAGATTAGTGTAAACGTAGCCGATAGAGGCGAGTATATCTGTAAATATGACTATGGCCCATAAATAGGGTTTAACTGGCGTTCTTGTGAAAATGTAATAATGGAAAGGATAAAGTTTTATTTTGAGCTTGGTTGTAAATTGAAGAGTGTACGAACGATTTCCTTACGGTCACATGACTCTAAAGTTCTAAATTGAAAGGCTTTTTAAAATGCTTACGTGGTTGCAAATACCACAAGTGAAAAGCTCTCTAACGGGTGGTTTGATATTTAATGAGCAAAGTACTGTTCGCTGATAAGGGTTTAATAGCAACATTTGTTAAAATGACAATCAACATTTTCAGCTACTTCTGCTCTCCTCTCCAATATCTTTTGGAGCAATTTGTTACAGAAAAAAATTGTCAAAAAATGAAAAAACAAGAAAATAATACAAACGAAAAAGAAGTACTATTTTAGGCGTATATAGCGAATTTACATTTACGAATAGTAAGAATATTTTTACGAAATATAAGAACTATTTACAGGAAGATCACAATTAATTATCCCGCAATTTTAAGAACTTACATTTATAAGTATAGAGAACTACTTTCAAACGAGAATAGCAAAATTACTTTTTTGAAGTTATAAGAACTTACTTCCCTATAAAAGATAGTGATCTACTTGAATGAAATATCACAATTATACTTTAACGAATTTATAAAGAACTACGTTACTAAATTATAAGAATTACTTTTGATGAATTATAAGAATTCCCTTTTATGATTCACATATTACTTTTCTGAATGAAGTACTTTAACGAATATAAAACTACTTTTTCTGAAATATTATGAAGACTCTTTATAAAATATAAAAATTACTTTTTGATTATACAGAACTACTTTACGAATTATTTTGTGAATGTAATAGAACTCTTTAACGAGTTATTAATGACTACTTTATGAAAAAGAATGAACTGGTGTTTATAAAAAAATATGAACTAGCTTTTATGAAATATCACAATTATTTTCTAAATTATAAGACTTACTTTTACGAAACGTATATGAACTACTTTTATAAAATATTATGAAACTCAGATCTACTAGAAATACTAAGTAATTGTATTTTAAGCTGAAAAAGTAGTATGTTTCATTAAAAAGTAGGAGTGCACGTTAATCGACAAAAAGTATCACAGTCTTTCAAGAAAAATTAATGAAAGGAAAAAATAATAAAGAAATCACCATCATATCATAAAGAAATCAAATTACTCCAGGCATTGTAGCCTTACTTGCTGTACAAGGATGATTGTTGAACTAGCCTACTCGTGTACGATATTCCAGACATTGTTATGCTATGGCATATGTAGCTCAGTATCACCATTTGTAATTAGTAGTGGTCGTCGTCGAGAACGTAACAGGAAGTCGTCATTGCAACTCAATGCCCTTCAAATGCACCAAAATCCAAATCGATTTCCATTGAAGATTGAAGATTTTGTGATCGATTTTGATGATGTGATCGATACTCGAAATTTCAAATTTTGATGATGCGTGATATCGTATTGAACAAATTTGATGATGATGAATGAATGATCGATTTAAGATTTGGGATCGATTTCGAAATCAGTGGCCTTCGACCACTCCATTGCTTGCGTGATTATTTTGATCGATTGAAGATGATGAGAAAAGGTGTGAGAGGGAGATTGAGGAGAGAGAAAGCATGACGGCATTCGGAGAGGCGAGAGAAATGGGAGAGGTTAGGGTTAGGGTTTGATCCTTTTATACAGTTTTAAAAGGGTATTTTTACAAATTTATCCTTGGCCACACCATAAAATTTGGTGTGGCAGGTTGCATATAAAAGTTTACCTAACATTTTAATAGCAACGTTCACTTTATTTCTATTTCCAGACTTATGTGCACACTCACATAATAATATAATACTATTTTCTCTCTTATACATTATGACAAGAGTGTGAACACACTAAATACTACTATTCATAAACAGAATAAGAGTCTGTGTCACACTCAATGTTTCTATTAAATCGTTACAGAGGAAGTATAAGTATCGTAGGAATTGCTTACTTTATTCGTATGAAAAAAATAACTATACTTTAATAAAATATAAGAGTATCTCACATATATTATAGAAGTGTAACACTTTTTTTTTTTTATACAAAGGAAGTAAATATTTTTAAAATACAATTTGAAAAGAGAAGTTGTGTCAAAATTCCATAAATACCCTATTTTGGAAAAGGAAACACACCGATTGATAACCAGAATATATCTCTATTACATAAGTCAAGGGGGAGCAATGGTGTCCCCCTTGGAAATTACTTAGCTACCCTTAATTGTAAATGAAATTTCATAATTGCTTAACAAACCCCACAAAACCATCACTGAAATTCTTGCCTTATTAAAAAAAAGAATTATCAACAATATACTCCTTACGTTACAATTCGAATTTCGACATTCACTCCATCACAAAAATTATACGAGTAATTCAAAAAAAAAAATTGCCAAAAATAAAAAATTAATGTACACCTTTTGATTCAAAAATTTGCATAAAATTAAAAATCAATTGCATTGATAACACAATTGATTGAGGGAAAAAAA
>SNQN01003255.1:17113-47781 GCA_008642245.1 Bassia scoparia
TTTTGCAACCCACCACCACTCCCCTCTCTCTCTCCTCTATGTCACTCACGACACCTCTCTCCAGTCTTCCTCCTCCTCTCTCTCCTCTTTCTCTGGTTATGGCAGCCGTGTGATGACAAGTGGGTGCGGCGTGATGGTTATGGTGTGGTGGGATTGGGAGAGGGAGGTGGTGGTGGTGATTACGGGAATCAGGGGTGGGAGGTGGTGGTGGGTTGTTGTGGCGGTGTTGGTGTGGGGTGGTGATAGAGGTAACGGTGGCATCCTCTTTTTTTTTTCTCTCTCTCTCTGTCCTTTTGGTTGGTGGCCTCGTCGATCGTCGCTGGGCGGTTGTGCCGCAGGTTGTGGTAGGTGGTAGTTGAGGTTGTATTGGTGTGGGGTGGTTGTACTGTTGTCGTGTTGCTGTGGTGGTGTGGTGAGGGATGGGTGAAGTTGTGAGGGGTGTTGTTGTTGGTGGTGGTGTGGTTGTGTGGTGAGGGGTGTTGCTGGTGAGTGGTGTTGGTGTGTGGCAGGTCGTTTGGTGGTGTGGTGGTCTGTGGTAGGTGGTGCGGTGGTRTGTGGTGGCAAGTGGAGGGAGGGGGTGGTAYGTGGAGGGATGATGCTAATTAAATTTATTAAATTAGTTTAATTAATTTAATTTAACTAATTTATAACAACCAATGACGAAGCGACACATGACAATTAACCTGCTCATTAGGTCGCAAACAGGTTAGGGTGTATTTTTGGAAGATACCCCCTAAAGGTCGGATTATTTTGGGATAATCGAAAAATCGGTTTATTTTTMGAAGACCACTCAAAGGTGGGATTATTCCTGTTAATTTTTCRAAATTAAAAATAAGTTTATGAGTAATTAATTAATCGAATTTTATTCCTTCTATTTTTTTACAAGTAATTGAATTGAAGAAAAAGGAAAACACTACTGATGTATTGTATTGATATATGGTTTTTCTCCCCATTCTCTTGCTATTTTGAAAGGTTTTTGGCCTTCTTAAGGCCCTCATTGCTACTAATATATTTGTTTAGTGTTTGAATAAGCTTTAGGTTGCTTTCATTGATTTGGAGTGATTTTGGACTCATTTGCGAGCACTACGGAGCTTTGAGAGGAGTAGCGAGGAGCTAGGAGTGGAGCTACGGACATATGCCCACTCTTTTGGTCATAAGTCAAAGTATCGTATGTCGGATTAGTGTGATTCAAGTTGCATTGGAACTAGACTTCGAGAGCTTTCGATTTTGATAGGTCACATGTATGATTTGGACCACCTGAGATCTATTATGGCCCGTGGAAGATAGCCCAGTGAAATCGCGCGTATAACCTTCAAACCGATCGGTTTGACTTAAACCATCGGTTCTCTTTTAGGCTGATTTATTGAGGGAAGGATAGTCTTTTAGTGGCTCATTTAATTGAGAAAATTCAGAAGTATTAAGAAGGGGAGAATCCTAATTTGTAAATACTTTTATTCTATAGATTATCAGATGATTCATATTCCAAAAGCCTCTTTTAAAACGTTTATTGTGGAAAAACCCCTAACTTGGCTATTCAATATCAATTTCAATCATTTATTCAATTCCAATCGTTTCATTTATAATTGATTTCTCCTATTAATTCGTATTATATTATTTTTTAATTGTTCTATGTATTTTATTATGGTTTCCCCAATCGCAATTAGGTATGTTTAATTTAGATATGAGGTAGTTAGTCATTATCATAGGCGATTGGACTATAGCAATATGATTGAGCTATATAATTGGTATGAATTCGATTATGACGCTTGGCTTTTAGATCAGCTATCTATTAGATTTGTTATTTATGTTAATCAATTTCATTAGGCCGAACTTAATTGCTTAATTTGATTAGTCACAAGTCTCTAGATCTAGCGATTGAGACTTAGACAAGATCAACATCAATAGGTTAGAACGAGACTATCCTAGGTCGAGAGATACGTTAAGAGTACATTCTATGTTCAATTGATTCGAGAGAACTTTTGACCTGTTTTGATTATTGCCATGTTAAGAATTGTTTCATGCCATTTACTTGTTAATTAGTGCTATAGTGAACCATAGCTCTTAGATTCGTTAATTTATATAGTTAATCTCCTTTGTTAATCGTTTCATTAGTTTAATTAGTCACAATCACAAATCAAATATCTTTTGTTAGTGAATGCTTTGATCCAATTAATCAGTAGTAGTTGCTTCCTTGTGGATACGATCCTGTTACCACTAGCTGCAGGTTAGTTTTAATAGGCACGCGACAAGCCTGTCAACTACTATGCACAAAGTAGGAGATGAATGAAACGAATTGATGTATATACATTGAAATTGCGAGTTTACGACCCTTTAATAATGAAGCAACAGAAGAGAGAGAGATTGAGGTGAGCGTTTGTCATTTTTGTTTGGATTTTACTTTGGATCATATAATTTTGATATGTAGTGTCTGAGCGATGACGCATATAGTTTTAATAATTAATGTTCCAAGTCACATGAATTTGTTTGGGTTCACAATATATTTATTGTGGATCGAGTTCATTTAAGTCTTTGTATGTGTCTGGATGCAAAATTATTTTCGTAATTGAAAACACAAATACAAAACTAACTTTCTGTTTTTGGTTTTGTGCATAAATAAATAATGAAAATAAGAAAAGTGACAAAAAAATGTACGAAGTATAAAACCTATAGAAGTAATGGAAGGAGAGTTGCTAAGTACTCAACTTTCATAGAAGTTGCAAAAATTGCAATTTGGATACTAAAAACAAATTACTTCCTTTGTTTCAAATTACTTGCTAAACTTTTTATTTGTGAAAGTTTTAAATTATTTGTTACACTTCCTTTAAGCAAAATGTTATTTCTATCTCTTGTAAAAAAAATGTTATATTTATCTCTCTTCTCTCATATGAGTCCCTTTTATTCTTTTTCTCTATCTCTTTCATCTCGAAAATTTATCTAGGAGCCCGTAATTTTCTAAGTGTATCGAGTATTGTGAAACGGAGGAAGTTATTTTTTCTTATTATGGTTGCATTTCTATTTTCTTGTTTTTTCCTTTGAATTCCTTGATTGAATCCATGTTGTTTTGGTTGACTTTATGTTTATCTTTCATTTTTTACTTTCTTCAAATGTATTCATGTTGCTGAAAGAGTGATTAGAAGAGCAAGTTAGGTTTGGGGGTTTGAATAATTTAATACTTCATCCGTTTCAAAATAAATGCATCACTTTCTTTTTAGGAAAGTTTTAAAATAAATGCATCACTTTGTTTTCTTTCCTTTTTTTTGGAGTGAGGACCACAATTAAATACACATTTTTCTCTTATTTATGTGGGGACCACAATTAAAATACTATTTTTTCTACTCTTACTTTATTAAAATATTCATGAATTTTCCTAAGTTATGCCCTCGAAGATTTGTAAATTTTAAACTGTACCCATGCTTTTGGGAATTTCTAAGTCGTACCCTTAAATTTTCATGATTTTATGAGTGGTATCTGCTTTAGTTACTWATGTTAACCATTGTTAACTCCTTCCACCTCAACCCTTCCAAAACACCTCTTCAACCACTGCAGRCTGCCACCCTCATCACCCTTCACAATTCACAATCCCCACCCTCCATGTAACCCTCACCCCTGAACTCCACCCGACTCTCATCACCGAATTTCACTTCAACCTTTCGAAACCACCCTTTAGCCACCAGYCCACTGCTCGCTTCACTCTTTGCAATTCGAAAACTCCACCCTTCACACAACCCTCACCACCAAAATCCACCCAACTATCATCACCGAATTTGCAATTCATCATCCCCACCATCGAAGAAAAAAATGAGAAAAGAGAAAGGGAGAAGGAAGAGGAGAGGATTGCAAGGGAGGAGGGAGGAACTTTAGGGTGAGTGGTTCGCTAGTTGTGTAGATCGATGGGTTTTGTTGGGCTGGGGTGGGTTGTAGGCTGGTGAGCTGAGGTGGGGTGGGTTGATGTGTGGTTTACTAGGTTCGAGTGGGTGGTTTCAATGGATTATGGTCGGTCGTAGCTTCGTAGAGTGGTGTGTTGGGGTGGCCATGATCGCAGGGTGGTACGCTCGTCGCTAGGTTGGGGTGAGTCGATAGGCTAGATAGAGTTGCAAAGTGGTTTGTTGGCTGGTGGTTGTGAAGGGTTAGTGGTGATTTTTTTTATAAGTTTAAAATAATAATAATATAGTTAATCATAGTCAACTAATTCAGTTTATTTTAGTAAAATAAGGGCACCACTCATAAAGTCAAGAAAACTTAAGGATATGACTTAGAAATTCTCAAAAACATGGGTATAGCTGAGAATTTGCAAATCTTTGAGGGTACAGCTTAGAAAAACCGTACCAAATATTCATCAATACACCTACTTTAATCTTTGTTTTTCTCTTTCTTGGCCCCCACCTACACACCTCATRACTCATTCAAATTTTACCTCAAAAATCGTAAAAACTAAAGTGATGCATTTAATTAAAAACGGAGGAAGTATTTTCTTTTTCATTTTTTTTCCTTTAAAAAAATTCAACTTTAATTTTCCTTGTTGACCATATTATTTCTTGCAAGATCAATTTTTATTTTCTCTTTTTTTTTTATCTAATCTTGTTGAATTTTAATTTATTAATTTTAATATTTTTTTTGTGGTTTAAGATTATGTGTTAGGAGAGGATGATGAAATGGGTAGAAGAAGATTTTAAGAAGGTAATAAACGGAGTTGATGATGACAACAATTTTTCTAGTGGAAAAAAATAGAATTTTTTTCCAAGTAAGGAAAAAATATAAAAATAATACTAATCTTCTTCATTTTTAAGAAAACATGGTTTTCTGTCATTTTTGCAAAATAAATAATTAAAAATTGTTTTTTTGAAGATAGAGGATAACCATTTACCAAAGAAATTATTTTGCACTTTACTAAATTGAACTTAAGAATTTTTTTACTTCAACTTAATTCCAATTAAGTTCAATCCCTAATTTCTTTCTCACAAACAATTCATTTTAGCTTAACTAGATAATCCCCACATGAGCATATGTTTGTTTTTAAATTAAATACTACAAATTTTTCTAAACTAAATTAAAATTTAATATTTTTAAAATGTAATTATTTAAAAATAAAGTTTTATTTTCGACAACAATTTTTTTTTATAGTTAATATATAAAATTTTAATCAAAACACATTWATTAACTTTCATAAAATATATTTTTATATTTTTTATGCAATAATTAATAGTGCACTTGAGTGGGAAATTTTGGGAGGTGGGGATTGCTTTAGTAAAGGTTATTAGATTAAATCCCGTGCGATGCACGATTTATATAATTTTTTTAAAATAAAACAATAATTAAAGAAAACATTACAATTTACAACCAAATAAAGTTTGTAAGGTTTATATTTGATTAACATTAAACATAACGCGGCTCTTGAGGTTAGGTTGTGYTTGTAWGTTGTACGATAATTCCCGATCAAATGCTCGGTTATAAAATAAATTTTAAATTATCCAACTTAAAAATTGATTTTTAAAATAAAAGTATTCAAAATTTAGAGTTAAACCTTATATTTTCAAACAACATTTAATAACTTATGAAAGTTATCATCATTATTAATATTTTTTTTTATTTAATCATTAAATAAAGGAAGTTGAGAGGGAAATTTGGGAGTGGGGAAAAAAAAAGTGAGAATTCCTTTAGTATTAGTATATAGATTGGAATTGGATATTAGATTGGATTGAGTTAACCTAATGTAAACAAGCTCTAGATCTACATTTATTACAAGATTTTGACATATAATTCCCCTTAATAAGTTAGTAACTTATGTAGTTATGTTTCTAGAGAGTCATATGGTCACCCTTTGTTTAAAACTCCAAATCATACATAATAACTAAAGGATCATAAAACCCAATTTTACCTGCCAAGAGAGAGAGAAGAATGTAACTGCCATTTTCCTACACATGACTTCGACTAACCTACAAGACCATACAAATACAAACAGAATTCAGCTTGACATAACACAATTAAAAGGCAATTAGTCATACAGTATTACACGTATGGAACTCTGAAATATCAAGCAAGAGCATCTTCAGTATATTAGTGATTACATATGATCCTAAAATAACCTGCTTACAATGTCACATGACAGCATAATTACATTTCCACTGAGTTAGTTCAAGCAAACCGGAGTAAAAAGTATTGATGAGACTAAAATTATACATGCTTACACCTTTCAGCTTTCTAATATTGGTTTACACACTAATTCAAACAGTAGCATCCTAAACTTGGATCAATTCTACTTGCACGCCTAGTGTCAACAATGAAAAAGTCATCTAGTACTCTGAAAATCAAAGGTTCGGATGCCTTCCCACCGAAGCCTGCATGAGCCGTTATGCCTTTGCATGCACCACAAACTAAAATATCTTAAAACTGCTACTGCYGAAACCAGGTAAGACTTCACATAGAATTGATGCATAAGTATCGTCCGCACATGCCAAGCTCTTGTATATAATTACTTGTTAGAAACATAGGGCTTGCTATAGAAACCACCAGTCTTGCTCCCATGAGGACACATTTGTTGAAAATTGCTAATACTCATTATACACAAGTTGGCTTAAAATCATCACGCCGCAAACTAATAGGCATTAAGCAAGTGGGTTTAGAAATGCAAGCCATGAGAGACACCATGAATTCATTAAGCGGGGAACATATGACTCTTGTTTGACAGGTGATATCTGGCTCTGACCAGACCATTTCTACAATCAAGATGAAACTGTGGAAGCTTTAAGTTGCACGTTTAGACAGTCTTGGTGAGTAATCTGAGAAAGTAATTTCTAATTTCTGGCAGGATATGCTGCATAAGAGATGAATGCCTGCACAATTTTWCAGTGAAAGAAGGTTAGTGTAAAMACATATGCATGCCACTTCATGAAGTATGTTTGCATTCAATCGCTGCTAGTCCTAACATATTCAAAAAGCCACTAGAATTTTCCAAAGATCAGAAGCAATTATTAGCACATTGTTGCTCCATTATGGTCTCAGACTGACATGCCATTATGCCAATTAACCCCTTGTTTCTGATGTCAGTATTATTAGCCAGACAAAATTTAACAAACTGCTGCACTAAGAAACTCTTCCAACTGAAGGAAAATAAGATATTTGAATTATTCAATTACTAAAATACACTAATCAAGTTCAACAAACTACAAGTCCATAATTTATAGTATTTGGATTAAAAAAAAGTTTCTCTCTCTAAAAACCTCTCCCCAAAACCCTAACTTCTTCTGTAGTCGTCGAGGCTACCATCATCTCTTTGATGGTGGTTAGCCCCCAATTCTTCTTCCAATTCCTTTGTTTTTGTTTATGAATAATCCTCCTTTCGATCTTTTCGATCTCTTTATGAGAATTTTATCCCCAATTTTTGGGTTTTTCTATCTCTTTATGAGAGTTTTATCCCCAATTTTTGGATTTATTATTATCTCCTTTTGTGAGAGTTGTGTAGTTTTCTTGTCTTCTCTTATGGAAGATAAGATTATCTAGGGTTTCGTTTTAGTTTTCATTTGTCGAAAAATGCGGATTTAGGGTTTCACAATCTCGGAAGGAATTTAGAAAATCACAAAAAGTATGTTCACCCAAACAACTACACATCAACGGACGTTATGCCGAATCAGAGCGAACTCACAGATTGTATTGATTCGGATAAAGATTTTTATTAAGGCTATTTTAAATCGAAACTGCTATGTAACGAGTTCTAAGGTGTTTTGTATTCTTGTTTTCTTGTTGAGAATTTTGTTTTCTCTTCCATTGATTGCAAGTGTCTTTTGACTATTTTTTATGAATGAAATCCTTATTTTTCCCGTCAAAAAAAGTATGATTTGTCAATAAACACCTTTCCTATGCTTTACTTATTCTTCTTTGCATCATTAAAACTAAAAACTTAAATTAAGGAGAGAAGTTTAAAAAGGGACACATCATAAGAGAGTTAGATAAAATTAATTGCCCAAATCAGAAATTGTGAAAATAATTAGCTTCTTAAAGTGAGAAATGATGCAAGTATATAAACAAAAGGAGGAAGTATAATTTTTGGTACTATTTTCTCCGTTTTGAATTAATCGCTACACTTGTAAAATTGGGGACAACTAGGCAAATTTTGGAGAAGAAAGAGATATAGGGAAAGAAAAAAGAGACGAGAGGGGGGGGAGAGAGAGAGCGTTTTGCCAAAAAAAAAAAAAGTGTAGTAAGTACTTTAAAGCTTCCCTAAATAGAAAGTGTAGCAAGTAATTTGAAACAAAGTATAAAAGTCAGTGCAACAAATTTTTACTTTAATATGGCACGCAGATTTTGTAGAGKAAATTAATATGATATGCTTCGCAATACATTTTCTGCACTTGAACTTGGGAGGGAAAAACTCACTTTGAATATACCAGAATACATGGACATCCCTTTTAACATTCAAATCACATACAATGAAACACAATAGACTACCAAAAAGATATAAGAGAAACTGCATACCCTGGCCTATCATTCAATTTATCATACTGCTCCAAGATGAAGAGGATGCAAGCTTGTCTCAATGACACTGCATGAAATGCCTCAGACAGTTCGTACATACTTGACACATTCTCCAAGGATATATCCTTCATAAACAAGAAATAAATATGTCATCATATTTCAATAGAAACAATTATGTAAAAGACAAACAATACTCAGCTTACCTGGGCTATGGTAAATTCGCATAGGCGTTTTAGTCCCTCTAAAAGATACTGATCTGCAGCCCTAAGGAGATCTTGTGCGATGTCTGATTTTATGTCCACTGATCCAGTATATATAAATCTGCAATAGAATGACCAAAAAACACACACACACACACACACAAATAAACTTGCTTGGTAATTTTACTTACTGTTATGAGAAATTGCCAGCACCAGTGCACCATAAACATACCTCATCATCAATTCAAAAATCTCCCATCTGATGTTAGGAATCTCTATATCTCTAGCATCTTTCTCCTGAGTCATCAAGATAACGACATATATGCTATAAGCAGAACTTTTTAGCATCAAGGAAAGCATAGAAAAGACTATCCCAATAGAAATGACAAAAATTACAAAGCTTAGATCTCACTAGTATTCATTTGCATAGATGTTGATGAACGAGAGAGCAACAATGAAGCTAATGTGTGTTTGTCAGAACAATTGGGGATGGTGACCGTTGCATGCATGGTTGTTAAAAACTTGATTAACAATTTAAATCGCAACTTCACAACTAGAATCTTAATTAGAATCTTAAAAAATCATTAGAATATTAAAATCTGACATTAAAATCTTATGATTTTTACGATTCTAAATGACTCAACAAAACTTCAAAATTCTATTTAAATAATGGGTGATGTCTTATCTTATGTTGTTTCTCTCACATATTCAATATAACTTCTATCAAACTGACCCAAATTGCTTTCATAGTTCACTCAAACTTGTCTTTTTACATCTAAGATGATATTAGTACGAGTTCTTTTTTTTTAAAAAAAAAAAAGAAAAAGGGATTAGTACCGGTTCTTTAATACATGATAAGTAGCCTTTAATGATTTATTGTATAATAAAATGACCAAATAACTAAATATTATTTAGAAAAGTTTTTTAATGGGAAAAATTCTAAATATACAATGCATCATACAACATTATTTTCTTAAAATTTGTAGAATTTTACGATTTTATACTCTGATTCTAAGCCATGGCTTAAAGAAAGTGTTTGTTCRCTACAGTATGTTCTTAATCATTTTATATTGCCCTCTCATGACTCTTAATAGTCCCTCTCTTATTGTGACAATCACATGCTCGAATAACAGCTGATGTTTTCATGTTTTGTGTTCCACATTTGTACATTAACTTCTTCTCACAGCATATTCTATTAATTACCTTGATGAGGAGTATAATCAGTAATATAATACTCCCTCCGTTCCAGATTATTTTTTACGTTTCCTTTTTTGGTGTTTTCTTTTAATCTTTACGTTTACTTTTTTATACTTTACTTTTTTACCTATTAATGTTACTTTTACTCCTTAAATTTCTCATATTACCCCTTGTTTATTTCCTCTTTATTCTCGATTTTCTACCCAAACTTATCTCCTCAACTCATTTTTTAATTCACTTTAATTTTATTGCACATATCTCAAACAAATTAAAAGTATAATACAACTTCCAAGTAATACCAACATATTTTATCCAAATACCAATTTCCCTTAATTAACGTGCAATTTTACAAACGTAAATCGGAACGGAGGGAGTATKATACAAGTAGTATAATGCATTATACCACCTTTCCCTCACGCATGACAATAACAAGAATTTAAATGAATACCTCAATTTTGTCAATTGTAAGGTTAAACAAATAGGACTGATGCAAGAGGTCCACTCATCTCATCAAAAATTTAAAACAGTAAAACTCACCCGATAACCACCATCAAACATTGCGCGAAACGCATCAGAAGACGCAAGAAGGCAGATTCGATGGGCAAAGAACCGTTTGCCTGAAATCCAGCCATGCAAACACAAGTCAATAAGCAAAAAAGCAGTATATATAYAACTTGGGAGAATGGGTCAAATACTTGGGTCGGTAGTTCAGAGAGTTTATATGAATTGAACAATAGAGTATGGAGTTGGAACCTTCAACAAGAAAAGTAACATCAGAGAGTGTTGCACTATTTACATATTGTTCACCTAAGTAAACCTGCAAAATCAAAAGGTATCATAAAACCGAAACCAAATATCGTACATATGACAAGGACTTCATGTTAAGTATATAAAGCAATCAACAACATCAATACCATCCAATGCCTATGAAAAAACTACCACCAGGTGTTGAAACCTTTCTAGTTATGACAATGAAGCTACATTCACTCCTGCAACATATTCTTTAAAAAAGAGGATTTCAAATACAAACTGTGTAATCATTGGACTAAAGACTAAAGAAGGGGCTCATTGTCAAAGGAAGCTAGTAGCAAAGATTTTATTTAATTTTAGACGAAAATGGAGTAAATATCACGAAACCATTGATAACACCACTTCAGGGAAATTTATTTTGGTTGTCTCATAATGCCGAATAGTGTGTTCCACCTTTTAAGTGATACAATCAGTAAAATGCAGGTAAAACTTAGCTTATTTAATGATAAAAATTAACAAGAATATTRCCACCTTTAAGTGTCTTCCCAAATTAATCCCACCTTTTAGTTATTTCGGTATAATCCCAACTTCCACCCATATCTTKCATTTTTGGTCCTTAACTTGTTGGTGACCTGTAGAATAGGCTAATTATACACTTATCTTATTCTAGTTGGCTCTAATGTTATTAACTATGCACTTTAATTTTAAACAGTTTGAAATTTAATTAATTAATTCAAAAATGAATTTAATTAATTGTAATCCAAAAATTATAACCACCTTATACCCACCAGCCACCGTAGCCAACAGCCTCCCTTATGTGCTCACCAACCCAATTGACGTTAGAGGAGAGCAAGAGGAGTGAGAACGAAAAAGAGTGACGAAGAGATAAAGAAAGAGGGAGGAATGGAGGCAAGCTGCGGTACATTAATTATGCCAGCTGATGTGCAACATCGGTGGATAGAAGGGCGATCTCACTTTTGAACCCACAAGGGCAGGCTGGCAGCAGTTGAGTGACAGAACTAGAGGGAGAAAGAAAAAGAGTAGAGAGAGAAAAAGAGAGAGAGAGGAAGTGGGCCATGATGTTGCAGTACTACAGGGAAGAGAAGATGGAGTGAGCCACATGGTGGTTGCCGGTGGGCAGCACAAAGGGCATCGGATGGAATMATGGATGGGCTGCCCTGGTGGTGGTGATTGTTGTTGGCTTAGACAGGATGAGAGAGGTGATGATTTAGAAGGAAAAAAATAAAAAACATCTTGTAACCTAACAACAGGTTACTTGTAGACCGGTCCAAAACAAGAAGATCAATGTAAAAGGATAATATTGGGTTAACAAAAGGTGGGAGATTATTTTTGTTAATTTTTTCTATTTAATCCTGTGTGAGCCTATAGTAGGATTACAAGCCTGCAGTTGCATTCAAATAATGTGGACTCACAGTACAGCTAGACATTACTATATTAAGAGGCAGGGACAATTTATTAATTGGGAATGAAAATACTTCGCCCACTATAATTTGTGCCTTCAACTAAGGGAAAACACAGAAAATATAAGCAAAATTATGTGGCAGAATTCAGAACCTTATAGAACCCTATTCTTAGGCTGTAAGTTCTTCATTTACATTCAATTGGTCTCTCATCTCTCTATTGATTCATCCTTATTTAGATCCTTCATTATATAGTAAAAAGACGGATTCACATGAGCCATATTTAGGCCTCAAGTTTTAAAAAAAGGCACACACATCTAATTATTGTAGAACAGATTATAAGTTACCCTAAGACTATTAGATTGAGATTCATATGAGAGTCACTCTTTATGAGAACTATTAGAACCTTGAACATATAGAACATTTTGCAGAACATGAGGAAAAACGCTTCAGAAGTACTGGGTGTTGCGATTCCCAAAAGCCCCTACTTTCACGTTTAGGCATGATGCGTGACTACCGTGAGAGGTGTTAGCCTTAAGGTGAAAAGGTGCTGCATTGAATCTGATAAGTTTTAAAATAAAATAAAGGGAAATTCACTCTGGTAGATATCAGTTTTTATCAAATCTCTTTGGTAGGTATGTGTTTTTAAAAATCCCACTTATAGGTATAAGTTTGTTCAGGTTTCTCAACCGTGAGTATAATTGTGTTTTAAGCGTTAAATAGAATGATTTTCCGTTAAGTTTTTTTAGTTCCTTAACCTGTGTTTGTAACCTTTTCCCTTCTTCACGATCATGTTTCTTCATTCTTATTTGCACCCATTTTACGACATTCTCATCCCCAACCTCACCCTCTTTAGTCCCTTCAAACGCCATTGCTATCATTGCCAAACAAACTCACTCATCATCTTCTTTATCATCATCATGGCTACAACCTACTTTCTTCAACTTAATTCCTCCAATTTCTCAACTTAATTCTCTCATCAATAACAAACATTCTGTTCATTTCTATCAATTGAGTGATTGAATTGTTTTAATGATTGCTTTTAATGCGAATTGATGGTTTTGAGCTATAARCGAGTATTGGAGTGGTAGCTTTAGAACAACGTTATCAAGATTAATTATCAGCAACTTTTGATTAATTCTTTAAATTTTAAATTGAAAAAATTGTGTGCTTCAATGATACTGATTATTTATGGTATTGTTGACTTGTGTGTATTTTGCTGCATTCAACTCTCCATTTCCTTCGTTTTCAATTGCAATTTGTGTGAAATGAGTTACTATAGTAATTGTTATGTTGTTTTAGTGATGTTGATTTTTTTTGGTGGTGGTGTTGATTGGTTTTGTCTGAATTTTATATGCTGAATCTTAGGAGATAATATTAACGGCAAAATCACAATTATACCCACGGTTGGGAATTCTGAACAAACTTATACTTATAACTGGGATTTTTAAAAATACATACCTACCAAAGGGATTTCATAAAAACTGATATCTACKAGAGGGAATTTCCCTAAAATAAATACGGTAAAAAAATTTAATATAAAAAAGCTTTTTAATAGTGTCCACTATGTGCTTTTCAAACGGTTTTTTTTTTAACTTTTATTAAAAAGAAGAGAGAGTTCACTTGACATCTTCATCACTTCATCAGCCCTTGCATCTTCATCTCCAACGTCTCCCTCATCTCTTTGCCATCCTCAGTCCACTCGCTGCCTCACCGTCCTCAGTGCATCTTCAGTACTCTTTTTTTTTTGTGTGATTTTCTTCTTCTTTCTACTTCCGAATGATTTAGAGTATGTATGCTCTCTCTATTTTTTAAAGTTAGATTAAATGAGGTAGTTGTAGTAAATAAAAATGAGTACGTTTTTCAAATTATCGCATTTACTTCTGCTAGTGATTGGTGTTGAGCAACATAYCGGTAGTGTATTTAACTTTGACATCAATTTTGACATGATCCACAATTTATAGGGGTATCGTTTTTAAATTTAGCAATCACTTATTTTAACTTTATTCTTGTTGGAAAAAGTCTGGAACACTAATTGACATCCTTTGACCGCCAGCAGCACTAGCAAGACCTTCATTGGGTAGTTCTTGTACACTAATTGACTAAAACAGCTAAACAAAACTGAGCAAAGAGAACTATTGATGTACTATAATTAATAAGCAAGAAATGTAGAGCATCAAAGCAAACCAAGTTTACCTGTGATATTGGAGAAAGAGGAGCTGCATCGATGGGAGAAAGAGTCATTGATTTGCTAGCCAACTTACAAAGAGCTACAGCACCATCACGTTGCTGCTTATTACTYGATGATTTGAGAAGCCCAAGAAGTAATTCTAATCCTGGCCAATTCAATTTTAATTCAAATGTTAAAAATGGCGAAAAAGGAACATCAATCAAATAAGAAGGGTTTTAAAGATCGTGCAGAAGTGGACAAATGACATGCCATTGTTATCACAAAAAATTGATCTCAGATCCTCTGGAGAACATAGATGCGCAAGAGCCAAGGCAACTTGTCTTTGAGCAGCTTTTTCTCCAACGCGCATGAGGTATACCAAATGGGTCAAAACCTTCACAAAATCATAAATATAAGCATTTTCTTACAATTGTTKGACCAATTGCATATAAAATGGAAAAGATACCCATAAAACTCACCCGGCCGTGTATCTTCTCCTCTAATCGTTTCAGTGTCTTGGCTACACAATCTTTGGTTGCCTAAAAGGAAAKATTCATCCCAGAACGTTAAAGAAGATTCATACACAGTGGAATGTGTTATGGCTTCAACAAATTTCTTAAATCCAAATCACAGGAATATGCCAACAAAAAAATCAAACCTGAACAATAAACTCTCCTTCCTGCAACTTTTGAAGGCCTCCCGCTTTTATAAAGTCAGCAACATTATCCTAAGAAAGTAATGATAGTTATTCAAGTTAAATTTTATTAAGTAAGTCAGCCAAATGACCAATTTGATGCAACTCTGAGCATCATCATATAACAAAATAAAAGATACCTCATTATCTGCAAGACCATAGAGCGCAAAAGCAGCGTTATGTTGAAGAGAGCCATTTTTTGCATCCAGAAGCTTTAGCAGTGGCACTAAACCTCCGCTATGAGATATCCCAGCCTGATTATGCGACTCCTACATAGACATGGATAGAAAAACATGCATATGAGATGGATAATTATAATCATTGCACTAAATTCTTACAATATTGGGGAGCACTTGATATCTTGAACAATATTGTTTTCTACACAACTTCGCAAATTTGATCCAAGGGCTAGCATAGGCCTATGACAACACTAAAATTGTAGTTCATCTCAGCCATTTTTTGGAAAATCATTCCTTCTTTGGATGACTTTCTATATTCTAAAATAAAGAAATTTACACTTTTTTGGGAAGCAACACAACTTTCAGCCATCAAAGTACAGTCCAAGGGCAACTTCCTTAGAAATACAATTAGATTCGGCTAACAAGATTATTCCTTTAATGTTTACTTAATCTTGGGCAGTTGGGCCTACACCATATATATCATTTTTAGACCCTCTGATCTCCTAGTTACATCAATCAGCAGCTTGAAAAACACAAAATGCAAAGGCAAATTAGAAAAATAATTAGACAGACACTCACAGACATCACGGAAGGTATTGGTCAATATAAGCAATTTTTCCTGAAGTTGTGGTAATTTAATGAAACCTTGAAATTTACAAAGTGGTTTCTTAGGATACAAGCATAATCCGATGTGCACATGGTCTTCTACAATAATTACATAATTATTAAAAGGAAAATGTTGAACATAGCCCTAACTCCCTAAGGGCTATGAATAAGAAGCTAAATAAAGAAATATTTAGCAATAACTATATAATACTACATCGATTGGTGCATAAATTTGTCATGGTTTTCTAAAGGGAAATTCTATATGGTAGCCTTGAGTTTTGTCGAAATCTACGCGGTGACATACTAAGTTTTAATAATCTATAGCGTGGCCTCGAGGTTTTGTTTATTCTATATTGTYGGCAAATTAGTGGGTTAAGTTAGCCATTTAGTCCATAACCCCCACCACCACATCTCACCCACTTCACCAATAACCACACCACCACTCCAGTAGCTCGCACCCCACCCCAACACTCCCCAACTGAACTGCACCGCACCACCACGCACCACCACCTACCAACTGCAACCACAGCCACAGCCGAAACTGCACCGCACCACCAACCCATCGCAGCCACAACACCAACCGAACTCACTTGCGAACGCACCACCACCAACCGCAGCACAACCCATCGAACTCAGCCATAGCCCTAAAAACAACCTCAAATCAATTTGCGAACCATAATTATTATTCGAAAAACCCCCCAAATAAATATGCAAACCCTTAATTGAAGTCGAAAAAACACAAATTAATTTGCAAATCCTTCATTAACAGAATAACAGTCGAAAAAGTTGAAAAAAAAAATTGGAAGAAAATTTGATGTCATAAACGACAAAATCGATCAAGTAAAACAAATCAGGCAAGTAGTTGCTTTGTAAATTGTAATTGCAAAAGACAAGAATATTACAGCTAATAAATCAATCCCAGGTTTCCAATCAATTAATTATCAATATGGACAAGGAGGAAGTAGATAAATTAAGAGGTCAAACGATTTGCAATGCTGTAGGGTCCGCGGTGGCCTGGATGGCGTCGCGGATGTAGTGGCGGTTTAGAAGGAAAGGTSGGGTCTGCGGTGGTGTGGCCTGCCTATGGTGGTTGGAGCTGTGCTGTGGTGAGGATTAGGGTAGCTGTTTTAGTGAGGTGGTAAATGGGTGAGGTGGTTTAAGTTATTTGGTTTGTCACCACATGTAAAATAAAACCTCGAGGTTACGGTGTGGAATAAGCAAAACCTCGAGGCCACGTCGTGGATTATAAAAACTTAGTATGTCACCGTATAGATTTAGGCAAAATTCAAGGCCACCATATAGAATTTCACTTTTCTAAATGTATACGATTTTATGCATTGTTTTTATTGCTTAAACTTAGCCTTCAGGACTACATATAACAAAAAAAAAACAAAAAAAACTAACTTGTTACACAATAGTCAAAGCTGAATATTAAGAAAATTTTGGCTAATAATTATGTTCAATTCAAATTATTCAGACACTCTAGTGCTTAGTAAAAAAATAAAAAATAAAAAAGATCATATAAGAGAAATTCATATCAGATTAGAGAATGCTAAGAACAAAAAACAACTATTACGAATTTAGTTTACACTTTTTTGGGAAGCATCACAACTTTCAGCCATCAAAGTACAGTCCAAGGGCAACTTCCTTAGAACTACAATTAGATTCGGCTAACAAGATTATTCCTTTTATGTTTACTTAATCTTGGGCAGTTGGGCCTACACCATATATATCATTTTTAGACCCTCTGATCTCCTAGTTACATCAATCAGAAGCTTGAAAAACACAGAAAATGCAAAGGCAAATTAGAAAAATAATAAGACAGACACTCACAGACATCACGYAAGGTATTGGTCAATATAAGCAATTTTCCTGAAGTTGTGGTAATTTAATGGAACCTTGAAATTTACAAAGTGGTTTCTTAGGATACAAGCCTAATCCAATGTGCACATGTTCCTCTACAATAATTACATAATTATTAAAAGGAAAATGTTGAACATAGCCCTAACTCCCTAAGMGCTATGAATAAGAAGCTAAATAAAGAAATATTTAGCAATAACTATATAATACTACATCGATTTGTGCATAAATTTGTCATGGTTTTCTAAATGTATACTATTTTATGTATTGTTTTTATTGCTTAAACTTAGCCTTCAGGGCTACATATAACAAAAAAAAAACAAAAAAAAACTGACTAGTTACACAATAGTCAAAGCTGAATATTAAGAAAATTTTGGCTAATAGTTCTGTTCAATTCAAATTATTTAGACACTCTAGTGCTTAATAAAAAATAAAAAATAAAGATCATATAAGAGAAATTCATGTCAGATTAGAGAATGCTAAGAACAAAAAACAACTATTATGAATTCAGTTCAAGAAAAATTCATATTAGATTATAAAAATTTAAGAAAAAAGTTCAGATTAGAAAATTTCAAACGAACTACCTTATGTGGGGAGTACCGTTGAAATAACCATCTTGTGGGGAGGTAGCGCGATATTTTCTCCTTGTGACTTTGTGAGAAAATARGAAGATAATTTTAAGCTTTGTAAAGAGGTACCAGGTGCTCATTTTCCAATGAGAAAGTCTGACGTTGACCTAGTGTGTGTATCTCAAACTCTAAGCACTAACTACTACCACGCTCATTAATTAAATTTTTATTAAAACCTTTTTAATTTTCTGCTCCCTACCTCACTTTTTCCTTTATAATCCCATTACTTCAACTATATMGCTGTTTTTSTCGTCTCTAAAATATGGCTACAAGAAGGGTAATTGGAATTCAAAGGTGTGTTGCAATGTAAATTCTTTTTCTCAATTTTAAAACTTTGAGTCTTGTTCACAGTTTATTATTAGGACTTCAATTATTAGGGTTTGAAATGGCAATTAGGATTTCATCTCCTAAATTTGGAGTTTTAATTGTTATAAGGGTTATTGCTTCGATGTCTTCTTCAAATACACAGTAGAATTACCATGCCACCCACTGCAAATGTGTTGTTCCACTAGCCATAGTTGGCTGAGGCTAATTTGGGCATAAGATTCAAAGCTTGCAAGTTCTTCGACCTTAGTTGAAGATAAGGAGGTGCAAGATGTTTCGATGGGTGGATGACGACAAATTAAGTAGGAACATGTAACAATTTTGAAGCTAATGAAAAGTAAGTGAAGTTTTACGAAGAGAAAAAATGAAGAGGATGCAGTTAAGAGAGCGTGAAGTTTCAGGAGAGATAAYGAGTGAAATTGAGTAAACTGTGTTTGGTGGGAAAGTGGTTATAATAAAGGAGTGTACGACACTCAAAAATTACATCAAACCAAAGTATATTGGTCGGTTAAAATATTGACTTTCTAATCAAAAAATGGACACGTGTTTATAAAACTTAATATTATCTAGGTATTTGCTCGCAAAGAAAAAATATTGTGGTATTTCCCCACAAAACTTCCGAAAACTAATTATATAAAATAAGGTTTTTTTTGTCCATAACTACCTTAGTTACACACTTTTTTGCAAAATACTACCTACATTAGAAAACTTTAGACATAACTACCTTAAATTTCCATTTTGTTGTTGACCACTACCTTGTTTCATTTTCCGGCYTTGACTTTGGTTTTTCGGTCATCAAAGTGCACGTGATCTCATTTTTTGCCATTTTTTCGATTTTCCTTCCCTTTTCCCTCCATTCTACTCTTTTATTTCCTATTCAATCTACTTAAATTTGATTTCTACTTAAATTTGATTCAATCCTATACTGAAATTTGACGCGTGGAAGGAAAATCAAAAAAAAAAATGACAAAAAAAAGACCATGTGCATCTCACGTGCACTTTGATTACCGGAAAACCAAAGTCAACGTCGAAAAATGAAACAAAGTAGTGGTCAACAACAAAATGGAAATTTAAGGTAGTTCTGTCTAAGGTTTTCTAATGTAGGTAGTATTTTGCGAAAAAGTGTGTAACTAAGGTAGTTATGAATAAAAAAACCTTAAAATAATAATGATAATCTAGAAGATTCAAGATTTTCAATCATAACTAGGCTCTAGTAACAAAAATACATTTTGGACAATTGGCTTAATTTTTAACCATACTCCATCTCGAAGCTTGTTCCAAATTGTTAATCAGTTGATTACTCAATATTTATATGGGAAATTCCCAGTGGTACTCACGAAAAGTTACAAAATCCCATTGGTYCACAATTACACATGAGAGTTACAAAACCCCACATATAAATATGAGTTGAGGTTAAATTCCCAAAAGTAATAATTTTAAGGTATATTCCTTTATTTAGGAAATATTCCACCGACGCTTCGCCACAATCATTGTCACTTTCGAACAAAGGAGAGGAGAAGGGAGGAGAGAGAAGGGGGGCTAAGAAGAGAGAAATTGTTATTTTATTCTCTAAATACAGGAATATACCTTAAAATTATTACTTTTGGGAATTTGACATGAACTCATGTTTATTTGTGGGATTTTGAAACATTCATGTCTCTACCACTGGAATTTCGTCAATTTGATGAGTATCGGAGGGAATTTCCCTATTTATATTAGCACGTTTACTAACTATGACCATCCACTCTTATGCTGTTTTACAAATAAGCCATTTGTTTTAAATTTGTTCCTCAACATGAATGGACATAGTAGGAACTAAAATTAGAATAAAATACGAAGTAAATTGAGTACAGTTGAACTGCCATTCCAAGCGCAATCTGAGTCTTAAGTCATAAACTTAAACTAGCATACTGAATTTTTTTAGGACATTTACAGTTTTACCACATGATGTAAGCCGTGTACTACTATGATTCAGATCACAAATTGGTTAAGGAAATAAAAACACATAATATGAAATTATGAATGTCGATTTTATCAGTCGTGTTCCAAAATCCAAACAACCTGCTCAACTTACCAAACAAGCACATCCCCAGCATAAAAGATATTTTCTGCATAAAACGACTATCACCTAGAAAACTAATCATAAGCCATTATCAAAGAACTTTTCATACAACATGAGGGCCCAATAGCTGACATACTGACATCAGGGGTCATTAAGAATATGCACTGTTTAATCAATCAAAATGATGAAACAAGAAGATTATTTCTGACCTGTGCTAGCCTCCCCAAAGCGAAGGCTGACATTTCCCTCAGCTGTAAATCAGGGGAATGTAGCATTTCAATCAAAGGTGGAACTGCACCTCTCTGAACAATGTGAACCTAAATAGCAAATTAAAGAATTGTGTTAATTCCCTAAAACTAATAACACTCAGCAGACCAACATGGAAAAAGAAACGTTACCAATGCTCCCTCAAAAGGATGGTATTACAAATAGATAGATGAAATAAAAAAATAAAATAAAAATTTAAATAAAAAGGTCCTCAGTCATCAGCATTCAACCGAATTTAAAGACATACAAAATTCAATTCTGGCACACAAGTTGCAAATATCAACAAAAGTCAGCGTAGCTTATAATTGATGATGATGCTTTTACTCATTAATAATTCTAAGCACCAAAGAACAGTGCACCAAAAATATTATGGCAAAAAGATATTTCCAATAGTCAAATGTACAATTAAAAATGTGCAGAAGCTTAAGAAGTTTACTGTATCGGTTTTGATAACCCAAATAATGCAACTAGCTCACTACACTGTTTTTTGCCGGTACGAKTTACAAATAAAGCTGCAAGATTGTTTTCTTAAAAGCTCTTTTAATTTACCGAGATAATGGGTATATCCTATGTTACTCGGACTGTTTCATTTACCTCATGTGTCCGTGTCGATACGACTCGTGTCAGACACGGACACCAACACTTCATTTTTAACTAAAAACACTACTTTTTTTCAAGAAAAAAATGGGCAAGACTGATTCTTGGACACCCGTGTCTAATTTGACACCGCATCTGAGTCCAAGTAACATATATATACCTAGACTATAAAAACAAACCACTTAAAACAGCATAGATGTCCCTCTCTCCTTTATTCTCTCTTGAATTTTAGGTTCTTTTGCTTGGGCGGCACATAGCACTACAATTTATTGGGGCTATTTGGCACTGGGTTTGAGAAGTGTGCTGAAATGCAATTTATTATGGCCTCCTCTTCAAAGGAGAGACAACAAAAGGTTTTAGCCTTTTAGGGTATTGGACAGCAAAAGAGACACTTAATTAGAATATTATGTTTCAACACGAACAAAACTCTTCATGTTCCTCTTTTTCAATTCAATTCCATTTTATCCATTGAATTGCTTTCAATTATAACATGTCATTATATCTTCCCTTTCCTATTTAAATTAACTTTCAATATGTAGTACATGGTTTCTCTAAGAAATTGGTCGCTTCTTTTCCTTCACAACCTCTCTAAATCAACTCTTTGTTTAGCTCKTTTCCCTTGGCATATTATTGCTTTTTAGTATTTCATTGTGTTCTACTAGAGCATGTTAAGTTTCTCCTTTAATTAGGCTTTGTACATGGATAATTTGATAAATCTTATTGTGGAGTTCGTGTTATATTTTTTGGTTACCTTGTAATCTCGACGCTTTCATCCTAAATTTTTTTATATATAGAATATAAGTACTCCCTCCGTTCCATATTGTTTTGTGCATTTGGGTTTTTTAACTATTCACATGTAGAGAGAATCTTCTATATATGTATGAATATATAATAGTCATAATTGTAAATCGGATCTATATGTATATATATATATATATATATATAATAGTCATAGTTGAATATAACGATTCTACCAAATAACCAAAAATCAACAGCAATGCTAATATATAATTACAAAATAGTCATTTTAATAGACAAATAACTAAAATAAATGGTTTTTCTTGCATAATGACAAAAGGTAAGAGTAATTTCAAATTTACAAGTAATTAAAAACCGAAATATAGTCGTTAATATGGTTAATGAAAGTCTGTTATGATTAAGATTATAGTTATGATCAATTTGTAATTATAATAAATGAACCTATGGAAAAGGATTTCAAATGTATAATTTTATAATAACGCTTATGAATATGGTTTWTGAATCGTAGAATCGTATTAAGTTTCTACTAATTTTAGTTTAAATTCAAGTGTATCYTGTGATCCTACAAAATTAAGATTCTACCTCAGGATCGAAACGAAGTTTATTTTGGATCATAAAATTGTAGAATCATTGGATCGAATCGAAATTTTAATAACCATAATAATTGGATCTTATTTCAGTTATTTGATTCGTCTTAATATGTACATTATTAATATTCAATTATTATAATATTTGTAAATATACAATTATAGATATTAAGGATACAAAATGTGCATTGGAAAGCYTATGAACAGTGAATGCACAAAACATTGTGGAACGGAGGGAGTATATATTTCGAGAGGCATTTTATTATTGAATGGATTGTCTCCATTATGTGCTATAAGCCTACAATGATTTTGTTTTTTTTAATGTAATTGCCAATTACACTTAAAACATTCCCATATTCCACAAAGTGTTGGATACTTTGATTCTTTTTTTCTCACTTTTACGTTTTACTGTATTTTACAAGAATTTTTCAAGTCATATTGCTCTATTTTGGGTTGGATACTTGGATTCTTTTTTGCTATAAAGTACAATTTTTTATGAAGTCACATCAATACATCCCAACTCTACGTATTCGTGTTTCAATCTTTTCCCTTTTCATTATTTAGGCCATTTGAATGAATACTTTGTCATATTAGAATGAATTTCAACATACTTCTAAATTTACTCTATCTTCTAATCCACGCCYCTAAGGTCTTCAACCAAATGCACTATGAATTAGAATCAATTTCACACTTATTGTCCTACTTATAAAAGTACAAATTAGAGGGTGTGAAATGATTTAACTAATTCTGCACATCTATAAGAAAAAGAGGGAGAGAAGAAGCCATGAAGGTGAAAGAAGTAGCCTCAAATAGTTGATGCTCAAGGAACAAGATGTAGAAAACTAGAAATGTAGTTTGTTGCATTGTCATCTTACAATATACTTCTATTGAATCATTTAGGAGAAAATTCTTAATCTTTTGTTTGGAAATATTATTCGAAATTCGTTGCGCTTAGTTGCTTTTGTTATTTTCTATACTTGAAATAAAGTTTTATTATGTACAATTAAGTATTCTAGCATCTATTCATATCACATTTATCTTTGGAATACTTATRGACTACCCAAATTCAATATTATACAGTAATTACATTGTATAGCACAATTTCGTACTCCAAAAATGCATCACTAAACAACCAATGCTGCCATGCCAACAAATACACAACCCACCAGCACAGGCATTGCCGGCCAATGAACTAGTTTATATGATAACAAAACCTTAAATGGTTTTTAAAAAAATTAAATAGCATATGCTCCTTGTTTCACAATCAAAAAACAGTATCCAAATTCAAAATTYTTCAATAAACACAGGTTTTCCTCATGACATATCCACACCGGATAAATAAATTTCCCAAACTTATTTATAGATTTTGAAAGCTACAAAGTTGAATTTAACAGGTTGCAAGAGTTAATCTTTCTATATTACTATAGTAGCAAACAGCACAATGAACAACAAAAAAAAAATGAAAAACTGCCAACAAGAAACTTAGATATATGACCAGTTTCTTATGAATCATTATTTTATTCCCAATTATAAAGTTATAAAGTAATAAAGTTAATAGACCGAAGAAGACCTTGCAATCTGAATCGGTTGCAGCAAATTGTCCAAGCAATAGTGCTGCCTCCCTTTGGCTTTCAGAGCAGCATGAACTGTCACAAAAATCCCACTCAGTGTAAGCAGGATAAAGACATTGGTAAGTAAAAGGCAGTACATCCGCAGGAACAGCAACAGCAGGTTGGCAGTATGTCATTTGAAAGAAATAAGACACCAACCATCAGATTAGAAAAGAAATTTCTTACTTTCAAACCAATGATTTCTTGGTTCAGGATAAGTAAACATATCTTAAATGTTTCAATTTGAGGATATCAAAGCTGTTGTTAACTGATTTAGTGATGTGTGAATGAGAAATTATAAGATCTTGCCTTCTTGATASCTTACTGAGGACTCTTTGATGACATTTTGCTATTAAAAAGTTCCCCAATAGCTTCAGTAAATCTTTACTTAGAAGTTTGCACAAGTTTATAATWTCCACTTTAAAGGGTTATGTTTTTGCTTTTAGCTTTAAAAATATTTTATAGTTCATTAAATTATACTTTTCAAATTATTCAGGATGATTTCTATTGATTAAATCCAATTGGTTTCTTTCTGTAACTAAGCCTATGTTTTGTTCAACTTATTTAAGCATTCTAGTTCTTATTAAAAATAAAAATTTTAAAAAAAAAGTGAAGACCAAAACAGGTCAGAAAAATTCATATTAGATCAAAAAATACTCAGGACAAAAAAATATACTCAGGACAAAAAAACAACTACAATAAATTTAGATCAAATTAAAAAAAAAACACAATTAAGATCACACCACCTGTCCACAACAGAAAATTTCACAACAGAGCAGAGACTAGAAATAGTCTTCGTTTAGATCAGATTGTATGATTAGGGGCTTTAGAATTACTTTCATATTTTTAACTCCTCTTTAGCATGGGTATCTCTGACATGAAATGGTTTTTTTCTTCTTACTCTTTATCGAAATTAGTGAGTGAACCAACCAAAAGAACCTCCAGTTAGGTGAGTGAAACCTGATTTAAGTCAMATTAGAATCTGGATTAATCATTCTCAAAACCCTCCTAAATTGTGAACTTTGGTGAGTGAAGCCATTATAATGGTTAAGGACCCTTAGGTTTAGAAATTTATGAAGAATGTTGCAATTGTCTAGATCCATTCAAGATTCAAACCATTTAGAAAGCAGCAAAGCCATCATTGCTAAACAAAATAATTAGAGGATGTAGAAAACAAGCAGGGTGAAATTAGACTTCAAGAAATAAACACAGTTTACTTAGGCKCTGTTCTCATCAACTGAATTATGCTAAACTGAACTTATTCCTACTCAACTGAACTTATTTTTCACTGAAACCTTAACAAATTTCTTAAGGATTGAACTTATTTTTACTGAACTAAACTTATTTCTACTAAACGGAGAACAAGCCTAGTGAGTTTTACATATAATAGAGAGAGTACCAATAATAATGATCTTTTAAGCAAGAATGTGAACTAATGAAATCAAATAAGGAAAGTAGGTTTTATTTGTTATAAGTTATTCAAACCAATTATTTAATCTTGAAAATTTTGTCTATAACCATCTTTTCTAGGCTTCACTTTGTGAGAAACCATCTTATCTAGCCAAAATTGTCTAAAACTATATGTTCTCACACTTGAATTTGTTGATCACCACGACGTTGAACCACACGTGATTAATTAAAACCTTTTTTTATCCCCCCTACTCCCCCTATTTCCCCCCTAAAATAAAAGGCTAATTCCAAACAAAGGACAAGGACAAACTGCTTAAGTTCTATCAACATGTGGAAACCTTGCTTAATGTCCTAACTCCTAACAGATGAAAACAAGGTTTTAAACTTGTTAGAGTTATTACTACTTTTGTATTGTTGATAAAATCTCACTTGATTTAGCACGCAAATGAAATGGATTTGTATTCATGTTTCACAGGTTCTAGCGAAGTTTGAAGAGTCCCAATGYAAATATTAGAAGCCTTGAGAATGGCAGCGGTAAGCCGGTGCTTTACAGAAAACTGAGTGGCATAATGCCTGAGTTACACAAATGGAAATTMGAGCCACCTCTGGCCAGAATCATAACAGAATTGAGGAATACTTCAACAAGGTAAATGAAAGAGAATTATGCTAAAAAACCGTGAATTACTTATGTCAGAAAATGGGGAAAAAAAATTAAGTTTTAAGTAATCACATTCAACTATGCAAGTCATGTGATGCGGTGAGGGTCAGCACCAGAATCTCAAGGAAAGATGGTGGTCAACAAATAAAAGTGTTAGAAAAGATGGTTTTAGACAATCTCGACTAGAAAAGATAGTTTCTCACAAAARGGAACCTAATAAAGATGGTTATAGACAATTTCCTTCAATTTAAATACTGAGTAGTATACATAACTTTCAAAACTTTTTAAGGCTTAAATACATTTTCTTGTTCTTTCTTTTAGCTCGAGTTTTTTTACTAGCAAAAGGAATTTCTAGAAGCAAGAAGCAAATCAGACAATGAAGTAATGAACTCCATCAATCAATGGTGTCGGCTACATGAACCAAAAGTGATTATTCCYGTTACTCATCCAKATAGATTTTTCTCCTCCACAAAGWTTATTCCAGCTAAATGAAGTAATAAACTAATATATCATATTCCAGCAGTAAAATGCAAGGATCCAAACCTAAAGTTTTAATTTACTAAGTGTACAGAAAAAGAAATAAACACAACTAGATGCAACAGCCAAATGGAACAGCAGCAACAATATGGTAAATGACGATCACCAAAAAAAAAAAAACCAATATGGTAAATGACAATTACAAGCAATTACCTTAGTAATCCAATAACAGGTTGTAAAGCTCCAGCAAGCAAAACTTCTTTCTTGATGCTGGGCGATGAATGTACCAAATTTCCAAGAACACCAACCTGATAATTTAAAGTAGACAACAATTTATATTTCTATAAAATACAATAATGTGAACAGAACCACATCTATGTCGATAAAGAGGAAATTTGCACATTTGACCCGCCGCCCCAACATCCTGAAAGCCACTGCACTAAGATATACTAAGGTAAAAGTGTACAACATACCGCTTCATAATGTATAGCAGCATCTTCAGATTTAAGCATCAAAATTAAAGAAGGAAGAGCGTTACATTCAACAATCTGCATTATCGTTAAGTTGAAATTGTCAAAAATACCTCAAAAAACATAAAGAATAAATTGATAAAGACGCGTCTATAAACCAGCTTAAGAAAGGTCCACTACCTGCTTTTTGTTTTCATCATTTTTAAAAGCTAGAGTGCGCAAAGCCCCAGCAACAGCCCTCTGAACTTTTGCATCATTGAATTCAAGTAGTTCGACAAGCGGTGGAATACCACCTTCCTTCCTGAATCAAAGTTTGGTATCCACAGTCAGACAAGATATACATATCAAATTACCAGTTCAGATAAAGCATAATAAAACCAACCTGACTTGGGTTTTAATGATGCTATTCTCATGGGCAAGGTTAGTTATTGCATCAGCAGCTCTCCGAATGACACCATTGACAGCCCGAGAACTCAAGCCACTCTTGTGCCTCTTTAAAAGATCTACAAGGAGAGGTAAGGCACCAGCATCAACAATGAGTTGTTGATGCTCTGGCTGCAGTCATAAAAAAACAACACACGACAAACATAAGCACAACTTTGAAAGCATAAACATATAGAAATGACATCTATATGGTAAGCCCTAAACAATTAAACCAATAAAAGAATGAAATTAATGTATTGACAGGGTTTTTATTCAATGGTATAGGCCAATGGGGGTAATAGGGATTAGAAGTTAGGAATGAAAAGGCAAAATAGTTGTTGGGAATTCACAAGGCAAAATAGTTGTTGGGAATTCACAAAAAGTCTTCTTATCCCTAGTTTGGCATATAACAAGAGGGAGCATCGACGGGGACTAAATTAACTTTTCATTAATTGCAATACCTGTCTTCCTCAAAATATTAGTTTAGGGAGGAGGCTTTAATTTTCATCCCAAATCCCCAATAGTTACCCAAAATTGTATGAAATGATGGGAATGGGATGGGAATTTAGTTTTAGGGAAGTTATTTTAAGCATCCTATTCCCTTGTTTGGTATATATCAAGAGCATAATGACAATAAAATGTATCATATAACTAGCAGCAGTAATCCTACTCCCACTAGTAATACGCCTCCATAGGTAAATATTTTGGGCAATTTCTTTGACCCCATTCCGGGGAATATTTATTGCTTTTGTTTTTTTTTTTTTTTAAAAAAAAAGAAAAAAAGAAGAGGACTACAAAGATATATTTCCAAGTTCCAATACACATGTACCAAAAAAACATAAATGGAGTGCCCTTTTGTTTCACAATATTGTTACTCCCTCCATTCTACTTAATTCCCATGAAAATGAGTAACGGGCAATATAATATGGCCTTAGGGGACAAAGGGAGGACAACAAAAGACACGAAAAATCCGTTTGCAAATTATTATTATTAGCAAGCCATAACTATATGCAACACAAGTATCAGAGTTTTGTTTCCTCCTACAATTGTATGAGTAGAGGTTTACTCACATTTCAATAAAACAAGTATTATCCATAAACAACCTTACCAAATTACACCATTAATATGGTCCATGTTCATCTATTTATCTAGTTTTTCAAACAAAGCAACTAATATCATATCAAAATAGTAATTCTCATCTACAATCCTACAAACCTTTACAACATCCACGGGTATGGGTATGGAGTTATGGACAACACCAAACCGCAAACAAACCAGACAACAATTTAATGGTTTGGTTTGGCTAGGGGTTTAAAAATGGTGTTTTGGTTTTAAATTTTATTGCGGTTCGGTTTGGYTTAAAAAAATTAGACCGGGCCAAACCGCAATAGTATCGAAGAATTTTGCATACAATTGGATTTGTAATTTAATATTATATTAAAGAACTTATGTATTTTGTGGTTATATACTAATTTCTATTTTTATAGTACCTTTAGATGTGGCTTTATTAGTTTAAGATCAGTTTTTTTTTTGTCACAGTGCACCACGCCAAACCTCAAATTGTGATGTGACTTGTTGCGGTCCGGCTATGTTTGCGATGTAGTTTGATTAGGAAACTTTTCCAAAGCGCACCACGAACACTCTTAATCCCTATGCATGAAGTATACTGCCTCATTGTTTNTTAAAAAAATTAGACCGGGCCAAACCGCAATAGTATCGAAGAATTTTGCATACAATTGGATTTGTAATTTAATATTATATTAAAGAACTTATGTATTTTGTGGTTATATACTAATTTCTATTTTTATAGTACCTTTAGATGTGGCTTTATTAGTTTAAGATCAGTTTTTTTTTTTTGTCACAGTGCACCACGCCAAACCTCAAATTGTGATGTGACTTGTTGCGGTCCGGCTATGTTTGCGATGTAGTTTGATTAGGAAACTTTTCCAAAGCGCACCACGAACACTCTTAATCCCTATGCATGAAGTATACTGCCTCATTGTTTYAATAATAATAACAAGTCCTTTTGAATAATTTATACTCCATATTATTTCAACGTTTTCTAATCTTCCGATAAGCTTCAAAAGCTACTCTCATTCTCAATTTCTTCCAACAATCCATAATAAAAGAACTTAGGAAGTAATTCACTACCTTACCAACTACATGATCAGTCAATAACACTGTCATTTACCAATTGACAACAAAAAATCATTAATTGAGAACAAAAAAATCATTAATTGACAACAAAAAATCATTAAAATCAAAATTAAAGAGAAACCAAACATGTTCACAAACCTTAACTGCAAGAAGGCCAAGTGCAAAAGCACTAGCTTTCTCAACCTCGTGCTCATGAGGCTTATGCCCGTCATCTTCAACCATCAACAGCGGCGCTTGAAGATGCTTCACTAACACAGGAACTGCTCCTCCTTCCACAATTATACTAACCACTTCCTCTAAAACCACAAATATCCAATCAAATCCACTAATCAATCAATTTATCAATCAATCGATTAATCAATCAATCCASTGATCTTACTACCCAAATCGAGCAAAATTCTAGTGAAATTCATCAATTAATGTGGTCAAAATCATACCATTCTTCGCCAATTCAGCGAGCAGATGAGTCGCGCTTTTAGCAGATGCTCTATCGATCTCAGACCATGAGAAGTGGGCGTTGAGGATATCAACTTGAGAACTGACTTCGCGTTTCAGAGCTTCACCAGTAACAATGGCGGAATCTCTCTCCTCTTGCTGTTGATCCAATTTCCGCTTTTGCCCTTTCCTGTCGCTCGAATTTTCCTTGCCTTGCCACTCCTTGGACCCCATTTGCAGAAGGCGAGGAGAGAGAG